>OU461584.1:0-50000 GCA_911812115.1 Pristionchus exspectatus
TGAGAGGCACTAAAGAGACACTAGGCAGTGGCCTAGTGCTCGGGTCGGGGCGGGGAACCTGACCCACGCCGTAACCTAAGGGGAGCACGCACGGCGGGGCACCTGACCCACGCCGTAACCTAAGGGGAGCACGCACGACGGGGCACCTGACCCACGCCGTACCCTAAGGGGAGCACGCACGACGGGGCACCTGACCCACGCCGTAACCTAAGGGGAGCACGCACGACGGGGCACCTGACCCACGCCGTACCCTAAGGGGAGCACGCACGACGGGGCACCTGACCCACGCCGTAACCTAAGGGGAGCACGCACGACGGGGCACCTGACCCACGCCGTAACCTAAGGGGAGCACGCACGACGGGGCACCTGACCCACGCCGTAACCTAAGGGGGGGGGGGGGCACGCACGACGGGGCACCTGACCCACGCCGTAACCTAAGGGGAGCACGCACGACGGGGCACCTGACCCACGCCGTAACCTAAGGGGAGCACGCACGACGGGGCACCTGACCCACGCCGTACCCTAAGGGGAGCAAGCACGACGGGGCACCTGACCCACGCCGTAACTTAAGGGGAGCACGCACGACGGGGCACCTGACCCACGCCGTAACCTAAGGGGAGCACGCACGACGGGGCACCTGACCCACGCCGTACCCTAAGGGGGGGGGGAAGCACGACGGGGCACCTGACCCACGCCGTACCCTAAGGGGAGCACGCACGACGGGGCACCTGACCCACGCCGTAACCTAAGGGGAGCACGCACGACGGGGCACCTGACCCACGCCGTACCCTAAGGGGAGCACGCACGACGGGGCACCTGACCCACGCCGTAACCTAAGGGGAGCGCAACTTAGCTTTGACATCGTCGATCGACTATCTATCCTTCTTGTCTTCTGGTTACCGTCGCTCAACGGGAGTGTTGTGATCTCGAAGATGACGAAGATCTGGCGGTCGATGGAGAAGGATGTCCTGAGCAGACAATCGATAATTCGCAATTCGAAAGAGACTGTTAGTGGGCCAGTTTGAAGCTCATAAAAGTGCTTATTGATATATTCGTGTCTACATCGAGCGGCAATTATTCAACGCTATGCCGAAATTGACTAATATCATTTGTAAAACCGAAGTCCCATGTGCAACTATTCAGGATTAACAAAGATAAACTCTAACTAAAGCAAATAGTACGAGCGTTCACGCTTTCTTATTCGTAAGCTATCGATCTGTAGTAATTCACCTTTACATTCTCCTCCTTTTCCTCCTGCATTCTAATTCATCCCACTAGTCGAAGTTGCCTTGCGAATTCTTGCCGTAGAAGGGCAACAGTTGGTCATCCGGGAGTGAGCGGCCATTAGGGGTACTGTAAATATTGATTAATAATCAGTGATGTCGCGGCAATGAAATAACGAAAATGTTTATGGGGTTGACGAAAATTAAAAATGGGAAGTAATGATGAATCAAGGCTGGTTTGTTTTGGATTTGGCTTTTGCGAATGCTTTTAAAATGTTGTTGACAATCTAATGAAAAGTTCCCGATTCCATTTAAATTAAATTAAAAGCAAAACATTTCTCTTGCCTGATATCAACCTATGTACAAATCACAAAATGTAATTGATAAGGGCATCCGAAAAGAGATAGATTACAAGCCGATTCACAACGGCATGCCGAGTCGAGAGACGAAAATGGAAAAACATTCTTTATGAACAGTGGACAGACAAAGATCAACATTCAAACTTAACAGGACAGGCATAGAATCGTAAACAAACAACAATGATGTAACATTACCTTGGACACACGGTAACATCGAATGGAGATCGATTAATTGGGAAATAACGTAAATTTCGAACATGAGAAGGTTTTGTGGTAGAAAGACTAACAACATACACGAAAAAACCCATGAGGGAATGCGAATACATCGAATGGGGGAATATTAAAATGTTACAGATGTCCGCAAATTTGTTGTGATGAAACAGAGTTGAGATGGAGATAGGGCGGGCTTTTTGAATCTACTACGGGGAAAGGCAAACAACATACACGAAGATCTCGCTCGCCTTGAGCCATCCAGCTGCCGAAGTTGAACTGATTCTGAAAAGTAACCAGAATCCTTTGTCTGCGAGATACTGGCTACTTTTACAGTCTCGCAAAATAGATTGAAATCTTCGAGCAACGCAATATATTATATCAATATATCAATAAGACCAAATACGCTGCATTAGTTTATTCAAAATTGACGTACGATTCACCCATGGTTTTACTATCAAATAATTAAACTTTAAAAAATATTGGCAAAACACAGGCAAAACACATTGGAAGAACTGAATATTTCATAAATTGCAGCACTTCTACCGTAATCTACCGTACCTCTTGAAGCAGTGATGTGTCGCTCCGCTAGAGTACGTGTCCAAGTGGGGGTAGACATCCAACTGCAAAATGGAATATAAGTGATACATTTAGGAATTCGAAATCATGGACTCACCGACGAAATCGTGACGTGTCGTCCGCAATTGAACCTCGTCCTGCTTGAGTCATCCAGCTGCCGAAGTCGCACTGGTTCTGAAAAAACAGTCAATACCTCTCGTATGAGAGGCACTAAAGAGACACTAGGCAGTGGCCTAGTGCTCGGGTCGGGGCGGGGAACCTGACCCACGCCGTAACCTAAGGGGAGCACGCACGGCGGGGCACCTGACCCACGCCGTAACCTAAGGGGAGCACGCACGACGGGGCACCTGACCCACGCCGTACCCTAAGGGGAGCACGCACGACGGGGCACCTGACCCACGCCGTAACCTAAGGGGAGCACGCACGACGGGGCACCTGACCCACGCCGTACCCTAAGGGGAGCACGCACGACGGGGCACCTGACCCACGCCGTAACCTAAGGGGAGCACGCACGACGGGGCACCTGACCCACGCCGTAACCTAAGGGGAGCACGCACGACGGGGCACCTGACCCACGCCGTAACCTAAGGGGGGGGGGGCACGCACGACGGGGCACCTGACCCACGCCGTAACCTAAGGGGAGCACGCACGACGGGGCACCTGACCCACGCCGTAACCTAAGGGGAGCACGCACGACGGGGCACCTGACCCACGCCGTACCCTAAGGGGAGCAAGCACGACGGGGCACCTGACCCACGCCGTAACTTAAGGGGAGCACGCACGACGGGGCACCTGACCCACGCCGTAACCTAAGGGGAGCACGCACGACGGGGCACCTGACCCACGCCGTACCCTAAGGGGGGGGGGAAGCACGACGGGGCACCTGACCCACGCCGTACCCTAAGGGGAGCACGCACGACGGGGCACCTGACCCACGCCGTAACCTAAGGGGAGCACGCACGACGGGGCACCTGACCCACGCCGTACCCTAAGGGGAGCACGCACGACGGGGCACCTGACCCACGCCGTAACCTAAGGGGAGCGCAACTTAGCTTTGACATCGTCGATCGACTATCTATCCTTCTTGTCTTCTGGTTACCGTCGCTCAACGGGAGTGTTGTGATCTCGAAGATGACGAAGATCTGGCGGTCGATGGAGAAGGATGTCCTGAGCAGACAATCGATAATTCGCAATTCGAAAGAGACTGTTAGTGGGCCAGTTTGAAGCTCATAAAAGTGCTTATTGATATATTCGTGTCTACATCGAGCGGCAATTATTCAACGCTATGCCGAAATTGACTAATATCATTTGTAAAACCGAAGTCCCATGTGCAACTATTCAGGATTAACAAAGATAAACTCTAACTAAAGCAAATAGTACGAGCGTTCACGCTTTCTTATTCGTAAGCTATCGATCTGTAGTAATTCACCTTTACATTCTCCTCCTTTTCCTCCTGCATTCTAATTCATCCCACTAGTCGAAGTTGCCTTGCGAATTCTTGCCGTAGAAGGGCAACAGTTGGTCATCCGGGAGTGAGCGGCCATTAGGGGTACTGTAAATATTGATTAATAAATCAGTGATGTCGCGGCAATGAAATAACGAAAATGTTTATGGGGTTGACGAAAATTAAAAATGGGAAGTAATGATGAATCAAGGCTGGTTTGTTTTGGATTTGGCTTTTGCGAATGCTTTTAAAATGTTGTTGACAATCTAATGAAAAGTTCCCGATTCCAGAGTTGAGATGGAGAGAAACAGAGTTGAGATGGAGATAGGGCGGGCTTTTTGAATCTACTACGGGGAAAGGCAAACAACATACACGAAGATCTCGCTCGCCTTGAGCCATCCAGCTGCCGAAGTTGAACTGATTCTGAAAAGTAACCAGAATCCTTTGTCTGCGAGATACTGGCTACTTTTACAGTCTCGCAAAATAGATTGAAATCTTCGAGCAACGCAATATATTATATCAATATATCAATAAGACCAAATACGCTGCATTAGTTTATTCAAAATTGACGTACGATTCACCCATGGTTTTACTATCAAATAATTAAACTTTAAAAAATATTGGCAAAACACAGGCAAAACACATTGGAAGAACTGAATATTTCATAAATTGCAGCACTTCTACCGTAATCTACCGTACCTCTTGAAGCAGTGATGTGTCGCTCCGCTAGAGTACGTGTCCAAGTGGGGGTAGACATCCAACTGCAAAATGGAATATAAGTGATACATTTAGGAATTCGAAATCATGGACTCACCGACGAAATCGTGACGTGTCGTCCGCAATTGAACCTCGTCCTGCTTGAGTCATCCAGCTGCCGAAGTCGCACTGGTTCTGAAAAAACAGTCAATACCTCTCGTATGAGAGGCACTAAAGAGACACTAGGCAGTGGCCTAGTGCTCGGGTCGGGGCGGGGAACCTGACCCACGCCGTAACCTAAGGGGAGCACGCACGGCGGGGCACCTGACCCACGCCGTAACCTAAGGGGAGCACGCACGACGGGGCACCTGACCCACGCCGTACCCTAAGGGGAGCACGCACGACGGGGCACCTGACCCACGCCGTAACCTAAGGGGAGCTCGCACGACGGGGCACCTGACCCACGCCGTACCCTAAGGGGAGCACGCACGACGGGGCACCTGACCCACGCCGTACCCTAAGGGGAGCACGCACGACGGGGCACCTGACCCACGCCGTAACCTAAGGGGAGCACGCACGACGGGGCACCTGACCCACGCCGTAACCTAAGGGGAGCACGCACGACGGGGCACCTGACCCACGCCGTACCCTAAGGGGAGCACGCACGACGGGGCACCTGACCCACGCCGTAACCTAAGGGGAGCACGCCGTAACCTAAGGGGAGCACGCACGGCGGGGCACCTGACCCACGCCGTAACCTAAGGGGAGCACGCACGACGGGGCACCTGACCCACGCCGTACCCTAAGGGGAGCACGCACGACGGGGCACCTGACCCACGCCGTAACCTAAGGGGAGCACGCACGACGGGGCACCTGACCCACGCCGTACCCTAAGGGGAGCACGCACGACGGGGCACCTGACCCACGCCGTAACCTAAGGGGAGCACGCACGACGGGGCACCTGACCCACGCCGTACCCTAAGGGGAGCACGCACGACGGGGCACCTGACCCACGCCGTAACCTAAGGGGAGCGCAACTTAGCTTTGACATCGTCGATCGACTATCTATCCTTCTTGTCTTCTGGTTACCGTCGCTCAACGGGAGTGTTGTGATCTCGAAGATGACGAAGATCTGGCGGTCGATGGAGAAGGATGTCCTGAGCAGACAATCGATAATTCGCAATTCGAAAGAGACTGTTAGTGGGCCAGTTTGAAGCTCATAAAAGTGCTTATTGATATATTCGTGTCTACATCGAGCGGCAATTATTCAACGCTATGCCGAAATTGACTAATATCATTTGTAAAACCGAAGTCCCATGTGCAACTATTCAGGATTAACAAAGATAAACTCTAACTAAAGCAAATAGTACGAGCGTTCACGCTTTCTTATTCGTAAGCTATCGATCTGTAGTAATTCACCTTTACATTCTCCTCCTTTTCCTCCTGCATTCTAATTCATCCCACTAGTCGAAGTTGCCTTGCGAATTCTTGCCGTAGAAGGGCAACAGTTGGTCATCCGGGAGTGAGCGGCCATTAGGGGTACTGTAAATATTGATTAATAAATCAGTGATGTCGCGGCAATGAAATAACGAAAATGTTTATGGGGTTGACGAAAATTAAAAATGGGAAGTAATGATGAATCAAGGCTGGTTTGTTTTGGATTTGGCTTTTGCGAATGCTTTTAAAATGTTGTTGACAATCTAATGAAAAGTTCCCGATTCCATTTAAATTAAATTAAAAGCAAAACATTTCTCTTGCCTGATATCAACCTATGTACAAATCACAAAATGTAATTGATAAGGGCATCCGAAAAGAGATAGATTACAAGCCGATTCACAACGGCATGCCGAGTCGAGAGACGAAAATGGAAAAACATTCTTTATGAACAGTGGACAGACAAAGATCAACATTCAAACTTAACAGGACAGGCATAGAATCGTAAACAAACAACAATGATGTAACATTACCTTGGACACACGGTAACATCGAATGGAGATCGATTAATTGGGAAATAACGTAAATTTCGAACATGAGAAGGTTTTGTGGTAGAAAGACTAACAACATACACGAAAAAACCCATGAGGGAATGCGAATACATCGAATGGGGGAATATTAAAATGTTACAGATGTCCGCAAATTTGTTGTGATGAAACAGAGTTGAGATGGAGATAGGGCGGGCTTTTGAATCTACTACGGGGAAAGGCAAACAACATACACGAAGATCTCGCTCGCCTTGAGCCATCCAGCTGCCGAAGTTGAACTGATTCTGAAAAGTAACCAGAATCCTTTGTCTGCGAGATACTGGCTACTTTTACAGTCTCGCAAAATAGATTGAAATCTTCGAGCAACGCAATATATTATATCAATATATCAATAAGACCAAATACGCTGCATTAGTTTATTCAAAATTGACGTACGATTCACCCATGGTTTTACTATCAAATAATTAAACTTTAAAAAATATTGGCAAAACACAGGCAAAACACATTGGAAGAACTGAATATTTCATAAATTGCAGCACTTCTACCGTAATCTACCGTACCTCTTGAAGCAGTGATGTGTCGCTCCGCTAGAGTACGTGTCCAAGTGGGGGTAGACATCCAACTGCAAAATGGAATATAAGTGATACATTTAGGAATTCGAAATCATGGACTCACCGACGAAATCGTGACGTGTCGTCCGCAATTGAACCTCGTCCTGCTTGAGTCATCCAGCTGCCGAAGTCGCACTGGTTCTGAAAAAACAGTCAATACCTCTCGTTTGAGAGGCACTAAAGAGACACTAGGCAGTGGCCTAGTGCTCGGGTCGGGGCGGGGAACCTGACCCACGCCGAAACCTAAGGGGAGCACGCACGGCGGGGCACCTGACCCACGCCGTAACCTAAGGGGAGCACGCACGACGGGGCACCTGACCCACGCCGTACCCTAAGGGGAGCACGCACGACGGGGCACCTGACCCACGCCGTAACCTAAGGGGAGCACGCACGACGGGGCACCTGACCCACGCCGTACCCTAAGGGGAGCACGCACGACGGGGCACCTGACCCACGCCGTAACCTAAGGGGAGCACGCACGACGGGGCACCTGACCCACGCCGTAACCTAAGGGGAGCACGCACGACGGGGCACCTGACCCACGCCGTAACCTAAGGGGGGGGGCACGCACGACGGGGCACCTGACCCACGCCGTAACCTAAGGGGAGCACGCACGACGGGGCACCTGACCCACGCCGTAACCTAAGGGGAGCACGCACGACGGGGCACCTGACCCACGCCGTACCCTAAGGGGAGCAAGCACGACGGGGCACCTGACCCACGCCGTAACTTAAGGGGAGCACGCACGACGGGGCACCTGACCCACGCCGTACCCTAAGGGGAGCAAGCACGACGGGGCACCTGACCCACGCCGTAACTTAAGGGGAGCACGCACGACGGGGCACCTGACCCACGCCGTAACCTAAGGGGAGCACGCACGACGGGGCACCTGACCCACGCCGTAACCTAAGGGGGGGGGGCACGCACGACGGGGCACCTGACCCACGCCGTAACCTAAGGGGAGCACGCACGACGGGGCACCTGACCCACGCCGTAACCTAAGGGGAGCACGCACGACGGGGCACCTGACCCACGCCGTACCCTAAGGGGAGCAAGCACGACGGGGCACCTGACCCACGCCGTAACTTAAGGGGAGCACGCACGACGGGGCACCTGACCCACGCCGTACCCTAAGGGGAGCAAGCACGACGGGGCACCTGACCCACGCCGTAACTTAAGGGGAGCACGCACGACGGGGCACCTGACCCACGCCGTAACCTAAGGGGAGCACGCACGACGGGGCACCTGACCCACGCCGTACCCTAAGGGGGGGGGAAGCACGACGGGGCACCTGACCCACGCCGTACCCTAAGGGGAGCACGCACGACGGGGCACCTGACCCACGCCGTAACCTAAGGGGAGCACGCACGACGGGGCACCTGACCCACGCCGTACCCTAAGGGGAGCACGCACGACGGGGCACCTGACCCACGCCGTAACCTAAGGGAGCGCAACTTAGCTTTGACATCGTCGATCGACTATCTATCCTTCTTGTCTTCTGGTTACCGTCGCTCAACGGGAGTGTTGTGATCTCGAAGATGACGAAGATCTGGCGGTCGATGGAGAAGGATGTCCTGAGCAGACAATCGATAATTCGCAATTCGAAAGAGACTGTTAGTGGGCCAGTTTGAAGCTCATAAAAGTGCTTATTGATATATTCGTGTCTACATCGAGCGGCAATTATTCAACGCTATGCCGAAATTGACTAATATCATTTGTAAAACCGAAGTCCCATGTGCAACTATTCAGGATTAACAAAGATAAACTCTAACTAAAGCAAATAGTACGAGCGTTCACGCTTTCTTATTCGTAAGCTATCGATCTGTAGTCTCTATCTGTAGACGCGATCTGTAGACGCGTCAAAAAGTGGTCGCGTCGCGGCAACAGGACCGAACTGTTGACTGAAGGGCAACGGGCTGTGGGAACATGAATAAAAGTGCTTTTTTTAGCAATGAAATCGTACAGCGCGGGGCCATAAACACATCCAAATGGGGGAAAATGGGACGAATATTCAGAAGAACTTTGGGAGGCACTCGCGAGAAACAAAATAGCGATAAAGAGGGGATTAAACAACAATTTCGAGAGCAAAATAAGGAACCTCGATCACATACAGAGCGCAGCAGGTGCTAACGGCATCGATTAGTTCAAAAACATACAGTACTCCTAGCTAATCACAAACTATTTTTTTCCAAAATTGCTAAATTTTATAATTATATTTTTGACTTGTTTGAGCTTGATTTTAGTGGCATGGTTGGGACAACAAAAATTCGATAAGCAACTAAAAATGAACGCTTGTTGGTCGAGTCTGTTTTGATGCGGATGGTTACTTTTCCATTGATGTTCAAGCTCACTCACGAGAATAGGGAATTGGGGGGGGGAAGGAATACGGTATGAAACGGATAAATTATGATATACGACTTCGACTCCAGCAGGTAATTCAGAGGTACTGCGAACCTGTGGAACTTTTCATGGGCATCTCTATGAAAACAACTTTATTCAGTAAATAACATAATTTCATTACGCACATTCTTCTTTACAAATAAATTAGGTGAACACGAGAGATCTTCTTATCATGAAATCAGTCAAATAACAATACAATATCCGTAACAAAAACATCCATCGGTGCAGATACCGTAACTCTCAGATTATCGATTTACAGACACCGTAATCCTCAGATTATCGAATTACAAATAGAGACTGGAAGCGAAGA
Organism: Pristionchus exspectatus; assembly: GCA_911812115.1. Classification (NCBI taxonomy): domain Eukaryota; kingdom Metazoa; phylum Nematoda; class Chromadorea; order Rhabditida; family Neodiplogasteridae; genus Pristionchus; species Pristionchus exspectatus. The sequence goes on from OU461584.1 coordinate 9,815, forward strand.
CGATATCGCGTCTGATCGCAGAGCGAATGTCATCGAAAGTACTCTGCAAAATTATCAATTATTCCGCGACCGGGAAATAGACCACCGTTTCCTAATCATCCAACTTTCTATAGGAGCCGGCAAATGTGATTTGATCCGGCCAATAGACTCCGCTAGTTACACCGAGAGAGCATGGTGAATTGAGAGAGTCAGTTTTCCTCACCTTAAGCTTCTTATTATCAATGACGTCAGCTGCAGCTGACATCTCCTTGAGCAATTCCTCGAGACGGCGAAGGAAACGAATGATCGTGCCTCAAAAATAAATGAAATTAGAAAAAGATAAACGAGAAGAAATTATGGATTAGACAATCGTCGATGAAATATGAGAGTACAAGGCATTGCGCATTTTATTCGATTTTCGAGGGAAAGACAAATTCACTGCACCCCGGAGTGAAATCGAGCTTATGAGCGCGCCATGAAACACCAAATGGTCATCGGCATGGTTGCCAGTTTCTCGGTTCTATTTTATCAAAAATTATCCCCACATTATCATTACAACTATAGGACCTGTCGTTCATGCGCCTATTGAAACGCCGATGCAGTATGATGGACGGTATTTCCATTTCAGTTTTGCCCGGATCCGCTTACCCTCATATAGATCGGTGCTCTTCATCAGAATGCCGAATCCAACTCTTTTCACCCACTGTCGAGTCACTTCCATCATCGATGACTTGAACCCGTCCACGTATCTGTAAGATTCGATTTTTCTCCATTTGATCGAGTATGAAAAGGCGCTCTCAAATTCCACCCGGCACTTTCAGGCTAGATACTTCCTACAGATAGCAAAGAAACTCGAATCATCAATTTGTAATACTCGGCCGTCAAAAATTAATGATTTTTATTGAATAATATCAAAATAAAACGCACTCGCCCTCCACCAGCTCCTGTCCCGTCTTGTTGATCATTCCCGCGATCTTGATTGAGTCATCCAACCGCCGAAGTTGAACTGGTTCAGAAATAGTAACCAATACCTCTCGTAAGAGAGATATTGGTTACTATTTCAGCGTGACAGAGCTCCTAGCTCACGCCACATTTTTTAGCACGCGTGACAGAGCTCCTAGCTCACGCCACATTTTTTAGCACGCGTGACAGAGCTCCTAGCTCACGCCACATCCTAAAGCACGCGTGACAGAGCTCCTAGCTCACGCCACATTTTTAGCACGCGTGACAGAGCTCCTAGCTCACGCCACATTTTTAGCACGCGTGACAGAGCTCCTAGCTCACGCCACATCCTAAAGCACGCGTGACAGAGCTCCTAGCTCACGCCACATTTTTAGCACGCGTGACAGAGCTCCTAGCTCACGCCACATTTTAAAGCACGCGTGACAGAGCTCCTAGCTCACGCCACATTTTTTAGCACGCGTGACAGAGCTCCTAGCTCACGCCACATCCAAAAGCACGCGTGACAGAGCTCCTAGCTCACGCCACATTTTAAAGCACGCGTGACAGAGCTCCTAGCTCACGCCACATTTTTTAGCACGCGTGACAGAGCTCCTAGCTCACGCCACATCCAAAAGCACGCGTGACAGAGCTCCTAGCTCACGCCACATTTTAAAGCACGCGTGACAGAGCTCCTAGCTCACGCCACATTTTTTAGCACGCGTGACAGAGCTCCTAGCTCACGCCACATCCTAAAGCACGCGTGACAGAGCTCCTAGCTCACGCCACATTTTTAGCACGCGTGACAGAGCTCCTAGCTCACGCCACATTTTTTAGCACGCGTGACAGAGCTCCTAGCTCACGCCACATCCAAAAGCACGCGTGACAGAGCTCCTAGCTCACGCCACATTTTAAAGCACGCGTGACAGAGCTCCTAGCTCACGCCACATTTTTTAGCACGCGTGACAGAGCTCCTAGCTCACGCCACATCCAAAAGCACGCGTGACAGAGCTCCTAGCTCACGCCACATTTTAAAGCACGCGTGACAGAGCTCCTAGCTCACGCCACATTTTTTAGCACGCGTGACAGAGCTCCTAGCTCACGCCACATCCTAAAGCACGCGTGACAGAGCTCCTAGCTCACGCCACATTTTTAGCACGCGTGACAGAGCTCCTAGCTCACGCCACATTTTTTAGCACGCGTGACAGAGCTCCTAGCTCACGCCACATCCTAAAGCACGCGTGACAGAGCTCCTAGCTCACGCCACATTTTTAGCACGCGTGACAGAGCTCCTAGCTCACGCCACATTTTTTAGCACGCGTGACAGAGCTCCTAGCTCACGCCACATCCAAAAGCACGCGTGACAGAGCTCCTAGCTCACGCCACATTTTAAAGCACGCGTGACAGAGCTCCTAGCTCACGCCACATTTTTTAGCACGCGTGACAGAGCTCCTAGCTCACGCCACATCCTAAAGCACGCGTGACAGAGCTCCTAGCTCACGCCACATTTTAAAGCACGCGTGACAGAGCTCCTAGCTCACGCCACATTTTTTAGCACGCGTGACAGAGCTCCTAGCTCACGCCACATCCTAAAGCACGCGTGACAGAGCTCCTAGCTCACGCCACATTTTTTAGCACGCGTGACAGAGCTCCTAGCTCACGCCACATTTTTAGCACGCGTGACAGAGCTCCTAGCTCACGCCACATCCTAAAGCACGCGTGACAGAGCTCCTAGCTCACGCCACATTTTTTAGCACGCGTGACAGAGCTCCTAGCTCACGCCACATTTTTTAGCATGCATGACAGAGCTCCTAGCTCACGCCACATCCTAAAGCACGCGTGACAGAGCTCCTAGCTCACGCCACATTTTTAGCACGCGTGACAGAGCTCCTAGCTCACGCCACATTTTTTAGCACGCGTGACAGAGCTCCTAGCTCACGCCACATCCTAAAGCACGCGTGACAGAGCTCCTAGCTCACGCCACATTTTTTAGCACGCGTGACAGAGCTCCTAGCTCACGCCACATTTTTTAGCATGCATGACAGAGCTCCTAGCTCACGCCACATCCTAAAGCACGCGTGACAGAGCTCCTAGCTCACGCCACATTTTTAGCACGCGTGACAGAGCTCCTAGCTCACGCCACATTTTTTAGCACGCGTGACAGAGCTCCTAGCTCACGCCACATCCTAAAGCACGCGTGACAGAGCTCCTAGCTCACGCCACATTTTTTAGCACGCGTGACAGAGCTCCTAGCTCACGCCACATTTTTTAGCATGCATGACAGAGCTCCTAGCTCACGCCACATCCTAAAGCACGTGTGACAGAGCTCCTAGCTCACGCCACATTTTTAGCACGCGTGACAGAGCTCCTAGCTCACGCCACATTTTTTAGCACGCGTGACAGAGCTCCTAGCTCACGCCACATCCTAAAGCACGCGTGACAGAGCTCCTAGCTCACGCCACATTTTTAGCACGCGTGACAGAGCTCCTAGCTCACGCCACATTTTAAAGCACGCGTGACAGAGCTCCTAGCTCACGCCACATTTTTTAGCACGCGTGACAGAGCTCCTAGCTCACGCCACATCCAAAAGCACGCGTGACAGAGCTCCTAGCTCACGCCACATTTTAAAGCACGCGTGACAGAGCTCCTAGCTCACGCCACATTTTTTAGCACGCGTGACAGAGCTCCTAGCTCACGCCACATCCTAAAGCACGCGTGACAGAGCTCCTAGCTCACGCCACATTTTTAGCACGCGTGACAGAGCTCCTAGCTCACGCCACATTTTAAAGCACGCGTGACAGAGCTCCTAGCTCACGCCACATTTTTTAGCACGCGTGACAGAGCTCCTAGCTCACGCCACATCCAAAAGCACGCGTGACAGAGCTCCTAGCTCACGCCACATTTTAAAGCACGCGTGACAGAGCTCCTAGCTCACGCCACATTTTTTAGCACGCGTGACAGAGCTCCTAGCTCACGCCACATCCTAAAGCACGCGTGACAGAGCTCCTAGCTCACGCCACATTTTTTAGCACGCGTGACAGAGCTCCTAGCTCACGCCACATTTTTTAGCACGCGTGACAGAGCTCCTAGCTCACGCCACATTTTTTTAGCACGCGTGACAGAGCTCCTAGCTCACGCCACATTTTTTAGCACGCGTGACAGAGCTCCTAGCTCACGCCACATCCTAAGGTGTACTTAGCTTTTAGATTCCTTGGTCAGCATGACAAAGTCCTTCCTTGGTCGGGGTGCTCGTCAGCCAGTCCACGTGTTAAGCACTGCAATTGCAAACACATAGTTGTTGGATATAAACAAAATTAATGATTAAGTTACTGTTTTTAAAAAGTTAAGTTAGTTTGTTTATAAGTTTTGGTTATGTTTCTGGTCATTTCTTCCGTTTTTGTCGATCAGTGGTTTGTTCTTCTATATTTTTTGTTCAAATTTACCAGAAAACGTGATGTGCGTAGGTCCTTACGGGAGGAGCATTTGACCTCTTCGTATAGTCTTATGCGATATATAAAGCGAAAAGAGCAGTAGAAAACAATATCGTGTCATCACCTGTCACATGATGGAAGGGGGGGGGGAGGAAGGGTGAGAATAGACAAATAGATGCTAACCCTATTTTGATTCCTATTTGTGGCAACACACGCGGATCACAAGGGACAGTAAATTACGTAAAAGACTCAGATTGCATTATGCTCCTTTATTATGGCGCATGTTTGGTTATTTCACACACTTCCTTCTTCTTTCTCACCATGTCTGCGTAGGCCAACCAGTCAGAAGCATTCGTTGGAGAGATGGAAAGAGACGTCAGTGTACAGACGAAGGCGAGAGAAGGAAAGACTGTCGCAGCCTGGAAAGAGGAAGTTACACAATACTTCATAGAAATGAAAAGGGGGTATCTAACGAAAGCAATTAGTACGAGTCACCAATTCTGCTCTCATCAATCAATAATATCGATAATTACCGTACCTTCTGGACGAGATTCTTGGCGAGACACTCGGGCACATTGCGCAGCTTCAGCGGGTTCCACGTCTGCAACGAGGATAATTGATTGATTACGATAGTAAAATACTACCGTGTGTGAGCATTGAACAGGGCTAGTGCATTCAATGAGGGCTATTAGTATCCCAAAGGGCGCAAATCCTTTAGAGAAGCTAACTATCGCAATTCCACACGTTATTTTCTAAAGCCGTAATGTTAAGTTTCGTGATTCACCTTTGTCTGTTTGACTTCTTCCTTCTTTCATTCACTTGAGGACGTCATAGGAATTGTTGTAGTCGATGGGCAACGAGTTGTCGTCGGCAAGAAAGAGACCATTGGAGTGCACTGTAATTGTTGATTATTTAAGCAAACAACAACTGTGGACGATGACACAAATTCGAAGGTTAAAGAGGATATGCGTAGATGGTGGGGTCGAATCAAGAAAGGGTAAGTAAACCTTGCTCAGAAGAGCGAACGGCGTAAATAAGTTTCATAACTGTGATTCCAACAACACACAGCTGTTATCCAAAACGCGCAAACCGCATAATTCGCTTCAAAATGGATACTTCAATGATCTTACGATCAAATGATTAAAAGTTAAAAGAATGGATGTTAGCAAAATAAACGAGAAATGAGAGAAGGGAAGGGAACATGAATAAAAGTGCTTAATTATTTTAGCAATGAAATCGTACAGCGCGGGGCCATAAACACATCCAAATGGGGGAAAATGGGACGAATATTCAGAAGAACTTTGGGAGGCACTCGCGAGAAACAAAATAGCGATAAAGTGGGGATTAAACAACAATTTCGAGAGCAAAATAAGGAACCTCGATCACATACAGAGCGCAGCAGGTGCTAACGGCATCGATTAGTTCAAAAACATACAGTACTCCTAGCTAATCACAAACTATTTTTTTCCAAAATTGCTAAATTTTATAATTATATTTTTGGCTTGTTTGAGCTTGATTTTAGTGGCATGGTTGGGACAACAAAAATTCGATAAGCAACTAAAAATGAACGCTTGTTGGTCGAGTCTGTTTTGATGCGGATGGTTACTTTTCCATTGATGTTCAAGCTCACTCACGAGAATAGGGAATTGGGGGGGGGGAAGGAATACGGTATGAAACGGATAAATTATGATATACGACTTCGACTCCAGCAGGTAATTCAGAGGTACTGCGAACCTGTGGAACTTTTCATGGGCATCTCTATGAAAACAACTTTATTCAGTAAATAACATAATTTCATTACGCACATTCTTCTTTACAAATAAATTAGGTGAACACGAGAGATCTTCTTATCATGAAATCAGTCAAATAACAATACAATATCCGTAACAAAAACATCCATCGGTGCAGATACCGTAACTCTCAGATTATCGATTTACAGACACCGTAATCCTCAGATTATCGAATTACAAATAGAGACTGGAAGCGAAGACGATATCGCGTCTGATCGCAGAGCGAATGTCATCGAAAGTACTCTGCAAAATTATCAATTATTCCGCGACCGGGAAATAGACCACCGTTTCCTAATCATCCAACTTTCTATAGGAGCCGGCAAATGTGATTTGATCCGGCCAATAGACTCCGCTAGTTACACCGAGAGAGCATGGTGAATTGAGAGAGTCAGTTTTCCTCACCTTTAGCTTCTTATTATCAATGACGTCAGCTGCAGCTGACATCTCCTTGAGCAATTCCTCGAGACGGCGAAGGAAACGAATGATCGTGCCTCAAAAATAATGAAATTAGAAAAAGATAAACGAGAAGAAATTATGGATTAGACAATCGTCGATGAAATATAAGAGTACAAGGCATTGCGCATTTTATTCGATTTTCGAGGGAAAGACAAATTCACTGCACCCCGGAGTGAAATCGAGCTTATGAGCGCGCCATGAAACACCAAATGGTCATCGGCATGGTTGCCAGTTTCTCGGTTCTATTTTATCAAAAATTATCCCCACATTATCATTACAACTATAGGACCTGTCGTTCATGCGCCTATTGAAACGCCGATGCAGTATGATGGACGGTATTTCCATTTCAGTTTTGCCCGGATCCGCTTACCCTCATATAGATCGGTGCTCTTCATCAGAATGCCGAATCCAACTCCTTTCACCCACTGTTGAGTCACTTCCATCATCGATGACTTGAACCCGTCCACGTATCTGTAAGATTCGATTTTTCTCCATTTGATCGAGTATGAAAAGGCGCTCTCAAATTCCACCCGGCACTTTCAGGCTAGATACTTCCTACAGATAGCAAAGAAACTCGAATCATCAATTTGTAATACTCGGCCGTCAAAAATTAATGATTTTTATTGAATAATATCAAAATAAAACGCACTCGCCCTCCACCAGCTCCTGTCCCGTCTTGTTGATCATTCCCGCGATCTTGATTGAGTCATCCAACCGCCGAAGTTGAACTGGTTCAGAAATAGTAACCAATACCTCTCGTAAGAGAGATATTGGTTACTATTTCAGCGTGACAGAGCTCCTAGCTCACGCCACATTTTTTAGCACGCGTGACAGAGCTCCTAGCTCACGCCACATTTTTTAGCACGCGTGACAGAGCTCCTAGCTCACGCCACATTTTTTTAGCACGCGTGACAGAGCTCCTAGCTCACGCCACATCCTAAAGCACGCGTGACAGAGCTCCTAGCTCACGCCACATTTTTAGCACGCGTGACAGAGCTCCTAGCTCACGCCACATTTTTAGCACGCGTGACAGAGCTCCTAGCTCACGCCACATCCTAAAGCACGCGTGACAGAGCTCCTAGCTCACGCCACATTTTTAGCACGCGTGACAGAGCTCCTAGCTCACGCCACATTTTAAAGCACGCGTGACAGAGCTCCTAGCTCACGCCACATTTTTTAGCACGCGTGACAGAGCTCCTAGCTCACGCCACATCCAAAAGCACGCGTGACAGAGCTCCTAGCTCATGCCACATTTTAAAGCACGCGTGACAGAGCTCCTAGCTCACGCCACATTTTTTAGCACGCGTGACAGAGCTCCTAGCTCACGCCACATCCTAAAGCACGCGTGACAGAGCTCCTAGCTCACGCCACATTTTTTAGCACGCGTGACAGAGCTCCTAGCTCACGCCACATCCAAAAGCACGCGTGACAGAGCTCCTAGCTCACGCCACATTTTAAAGCACGCGTGACAGAGCTCCTAGCTCACGCCACATTTTTTAGCACGCGTGACAGAGCTCCTAGCTCACGCCACATCCTAAAGCACGCGTGACAGAGCTCCTAGCTCACGCCACATTTTTAGCACGCGTGACAGAGCTCCTAGCTCACGCCACATTTTTAGCACGCGTGACAGAGCTCCTAGCTCACGCCACATCCTAAAGCACGCGTGACAGAGCTCCTAGCTCACGCCACATTTTTAGCACGCGTGACAGAGCTCCTAGCTCACGCCACATTTTTTAGCACGCGTGACAGAGCTCCTAGCTCACGCCACATCCAAAAGCACGCGTGACAGAGCTCCTAGCTCACGCCACATTTTAAAGCACGCGTGACAGAGCTCCTAGCTCACGCCACATTTTTAGCACGCGTGACAGAGCTCCTAGCTCACGCCACATTTTTTAGCACGCGTGACAGAGCTCCTAGCTCACGCCACATCCAAAAGCACGCGTGACAGAGCTCCTAGCTCACGCCACATTTTAAAGCACGCGTGACAGAGCTCCTAGCTCACGCCACATTTTTTAGCACGCGTGACAGAGCTCCTAGCTCACGCCACATCCAAAAGCACGCGTGACAGAGCTCCTAGCTCACGCCACATTTTAAAGCACGCGTGACAGAGCTCCTAGCTCACGCCACATTTTTTAGCACGCGTGACAGAGCTCCTAGCTCACGCCACATCCTAAAGCACGCGTGACAGAGCTCCTAGCTCACGCCACATTTTTTAGCACGCGTGACAGAGCTCCTAGCTCACGCCACATTTTTTTAGCACGCGTGACAGAGCTCCTAGCTCACGCCACATTTTTTAGCACGCGTGACAGAGCTCCTAGCTCACGCCACATCCTAAGGTGTACTTAGCTTTTAGATTCCTTGGTCAGCATGACAAAGTCCTTCCTTGGTCGGGGTGCTCGTCAGCCAGTCCACGTGTTAAGCACTGCAATTGCAAACACATAGTTGTTGGATATAAACAAAATTAATGATTAAGTTACTGTTTTTAAAAAGTTAAGTTAGTTTGTTTATAAGTTTGGTTATGTTTCTGGTCATTTCTTCCGTTTTTGTCGATCAGTGGTTTGTTCTTCTATATTTTTTGTTCAAATTTACCAGAAAACGTGATGTGCGTAGGTCCTTACGGGAGGAGCATTTGACCTCTTCGTATAGTCTTATGCGATATATAAAGCGAAAAGAGCAGTAGAAAACAATATCGTGTCATCACCTGTCACATGATGGAAGGGGGGGGGAGGAAGGGTGAGAATAGACAAATAGATGCTAACCCTATTTTGATTCCTATTTGTGGCAACACACGCGGATCACAAGGGACAGTAAATTACGTAAAAGACTCAGATTGCATTATGCTCCTTTATTATGGCGCATGTTTGGTTATTTCACACACTTCCTTCTTCTTTCTCACCATGTCTGCGTAGGCCAACCAGTCAGAAGCATTCGTTGGAGAGATGGAAAGAGACGTCAGTGTACAGACGAAGGCGAGAGAAGGAAAGACTGTCGCAGCCTGGAAAGAGGAAGTTACACAATACTTCATAGAAATGAAAAGGGGGTATCTAACGAAAGCAATTAGTACGAGTCACCAATTCTGCTCTCATCAATCAATAATATCGATAATTACCGTACCTTCTGGACGAGATTCTTGGCGAGACACTCGGGCACATTGCGCAGCTTCAGCGGGTTCCACGTCTGCAACGAGGATAATTGATTGATTACGATAGTAAAATACTACCGTGTGTGAGCATTGAACAGGGCTAGTGCATTCAATGAGGGCTATTAGTATCCCAAAGGGCGCAAATCCTTTAGAGAAGCTAACTATCGCAATTCCACACGTTATTTTCTAAAGCCGTAATGTTAAGTTTCGTGATTCACCTTTGTCTGTTTGACTTCTTCCTTCTTTCATTCACTTGAGGACGTCATAGGAATTGTTGTAGTCGATGGGCAACGAGTTGTCGTCGGCAAGAAAGAGACCATTGGAGTGCACTGTAATTGTTGATTATTTAAGCAAACAACAACTGTGGACGATGACACAAATTCGAAGGTTAAAGAGGATATGCGTAGATGGTGGGGTCGAATCAAGAAAGGGTAAGTAAACCTTGCTCAGAAGAGCGAACGGCGTAAATAAGTTTCATAACTGTGATTCCAACAACACACAGCTGTTATCCAAAACGCGCAAACCGCATAATTCGCTTCAAAATGGATACTTCAATGATCTTACGATCAAATGATTAAAAGTTAAAAGAATGGATGTTAGCAAAATAAACGAGAAATGAGAGAAGGGAAGGGAACATGAATAAAAGTGCTTAATTATTTTAGCAATGAAATCGTACAGCGCGGGGCCATAAACACATCCAAATGGGGGAAAATGGGACGAATATTCAGAAGAACTTTGGGAGGCACTCGCGAGAAACAAAATAGCGATAAAGTGGGGATTAAACAACAATTTCGAGAGCAAAATAAGGAACCTCGATCACATACAGAGCGCAGCAGGTGCTAACGGCATCGATTAGTTCAAAAACATACAGTACTCCTAGCTAATCACAAACTATTTTTTTCCAAAATTGCTAAATTTTATAATTATATTTTTGGCTTGTTTGAGCTTGATTTTAGTGGCATGGTTGGGACAACAAAAATTCGATAAGCAACTAAAAATGAACGCTTGTTGGTCGAGTCTGTTTTGATGCGGATGGTTACTTTTCCATTGATGTTCAAGCTCACTCACGAGAATAGGGAATTGGGGGGGGGAAGGAATACGGTATGAAACGGATAAATTATGATATACGACTTCGACTCCAGCAGGTAATTCAGAGGTACTGCGAACCTGTGGAACTTTTCATGGGCATCTCTATGAAAACAACTTTATTCAGTAAATAACATAATTTCATTACGCACATTCTTCTTTACAAATAAATTAGGTGAACACGAGAGATCTTCTTATCATGAAATCAGTCAAATAACAATACAATATCCGTAACAAAAACATCCATCGGTGCAGATACCGTAACTCTCAGATTATCGATTTACAGACACCGTAATCCTCAGATTATCGAATTACAAATAGAGACTGGAAGCGAAGACGATATCGCGTCTGATCGCAGAGCGAATGTCATCGAAAGTACTCTGCAAAATTATTAATTATTCCGCGACCGGGAAATAGACCACCGTTTCCTAATCATCCAACTTTCTATAGGAGCCGGCAAATGTGATTTGATCCGGCCAATAGACTCCGCTAGTTACACCGAGAGAGCATGGTGAATTGAGAGAGTCAGTTTTCCTCACCTTTAGCTTCTTATTATCAATGACGTCAGCTGCAGCTGACATCTCCTTGAGCAATTCCTCGAGACGGCGAAGGAAACGAATGATCGTGCCTCAAAAATAAATGAAATTAGAAAAAGATAAACGAGAAGAAATTATGGATTAGACAATCGTCGATGAAATATAAGAGTACAAGGCATTGCGCATTTTATTCGATTTTCGAGGGAAAGACAAATTCACTGCACCCCGGAGTGAAATCGAGCTTATGAGCGCGCCATGAAACACCAAATGGTCATCGGCATGGTTGCCAGTTTCTCGGTTCTATTTTATCAAAAATTATCACCACATTATCATTACAACTATAGGACCTGTCGTTCATGCGCCTATTGAAACGCCGATGCAGTATGATGGAAGGTATTTCCATTTCAGTTTTGCCGGATCCGCTTACCCTCATATAGATCGGTGCTCTTCATCAGAATGCCGAATCCAACTCCTTTCACCCACTGTTGAGTCACTTCCATCATCGATGACTTGAACCCGTCCACGTATCTGTAAGATTCGATTTTTCTCCATTTGATCGAGTATGAAAAGGCGCTCTCAAATTCCACCCGGCACTTTCAGGCTAGATACTTCCTACAGATAGCAAAGAAACTCGAATCATCAATTTGTAATACTCGGCCGTCAAAAATTAATGATTTTTATTGAATAATATCAAAATAAAACGCACTCGCCCTCCACCAGCTCCTGTCCCGTCTTGTTGATCATTCCCGCGATCTTGATTGAGTCATCCAACCGCCGAAGTTGAACTGGTTCAGAAATAGTAACCAATACCTCTCGTAAGAGAGATATTAGTTATATTTCAGCGTGACAGAGTTAGCTATTTCAGCGTGACAGAGCTCCTAGCTCACGCCACATTTTTTAGCACGCGTGACAGAGCTCCTAGCTCACGCCACAGCTCACGCCACATTTTTAGCACGCGTGACAGAGCTCCTAGCTCACGCCACATCCTAAAGCACGCGTGACAGAGCTCCTAGCTCACGCCACATTTTTAGCACGCGTGACAGAGCTCCTAGCTCACGCCACATTTTAAAGCACGCGTGACAGAGCTCCTAGCTCACGCCACATTTTTTAGCACGCGTGACAGAGCTCCTAGCTCACGCCACATTTTTAGCACGCGTGACAGAGCTCCTAGCTCACGCCACATTTTTTAGCACGCGTGACAGAGCTCCTAGCTCACGCCACATCCTAAAGCACGCGTGACAGAGCTCCTAGCTCACGCCACATCCTAAAGCACGCGTGACAGAGCTCCTAGCTCACGCCACATTTTTAGCACGCGTGACAGAGCTCCTAGCTCACGCCACATCCTAAAGCACGCGTGACAGAGCTCCTAGCTCACGCCACATTTTTAGCACGCGTGACAGAGCTCCTAGCTCACGCCACATTTTAAAGCACGCGTGACAGAGCTCCTAGCTCACGCCACATTTTTTAGCACGCGTGACAGAGCTCCTAGCTCACGCCACAATCAAAAGCACGCGTGACAGAGCTCCTAGCTCACGCCACATTTTAAAGCACGCGTGACAGAGCTCCTAGCTCACGCCACATTTTTTAGCACGCGTGACAGAGCTCCTAGCTCACGCCACATCCTAAAGCACGCGTGACAGAGCTCCTAGCTCACGCCACATTTTTTAGCACGCGTGACAGAGCTCCTAGCTCACGCCACATTTTTAGCACGCGTGACAGAGCTCCTAGCTCACGCCACATTTTTTAGCACGCGTGACAGAGCTCCTAGCTCACGCCACATCCTAAAGCACGCGTGACAGAGCTCCTAGCTCACGCCACATTTTTAGCACGCGTGACAGAGCTCCTAGCTCACGCCACATTTTTAAAGCACGCGTGACAGAGCTCCTAGCTCACGCCACATTTTTTAGCACGCGTGACAGAGCTCCTAGCTCACGCCACATCCAAAAGCACGCGTGACAGAGCTCCTAGCTCACGCCACATCCAAAAGCACGCGTGACAGAGCTCCTAGCTCACGCCACATTTTAAAGCACGCGTGACAGAGCTCCTAGCTCACGCCACATTTTTTAGCACGCGTGACAGAGCTCCTAGCTCACGCCACATCCTAAAGCACGCGTGACAGAGCTCCTAGCTCACGCCACATTTTTTAGCACGCGTGACAGAGCTCCTAGCTCACGCCACATTTTTTAGCACGCGTGACAGAGCTCCTAGCTCACGCCACATCCTAAAGCACGCGTGACAGAGCTCCTAGCTCACGCCACATTTTTAGCACGCGTGACAGAGCTCCTAGCTCACGCCACATTTTTAGCACGCGTGACAGAGCTCCTAGCTCACGCCACATCCTAAAGCACGCGTGACAGAGCTCCTAGCTCACGCCACATTTTTAGCACGCGTGACAGAGCTCCTAGCTCACGCCACATTTTAAAGCACGCGTGACAGAGCTCCTAGCTCACGCCACATTTTTTAGCACGCGTGACAGAGCTCCTAGCTCACGCCACATCCAAAAGCACGCGTGACAGAGCTCCTAGCTCACGCCACATTTTAAAGCACGCGTGACAGAGCTCCTAGCTCACGCCACATTTTTTAGCACGCGTGACAGAGCTCCTAGCTCACGCCACATCCTAAAGCACGCGTGACAGAGCTCCTAGCTCACGCCACATTTTTTAGCACGCGTGACAGAGCTCCTAGCTCACGCCACATTTTTTTAGCACGCGTGACAGAGCTCCTAGCTCACGCCACATTTTTTAGCACGCGTGACAGAGCTCCTAGCTCACGCCACATCCTAAGGTGTACTTAGCTTTTAGATTCCTTGGTCAGCATGACAAAGTCCTTCCTTGGTCGGGGTGCTCGTCAGCCAGTCCACGTGTTAAGCACTGCAATTGCAAACACATAGTTGTTGGATATAAACAAAATTAATGATTAATTTATAAGTTACTGTTTTTAAAAAGTTAAGTTAGTTTGTTTATAAGTTTTGGTTATGTTTCTGGTCATTTCTTCCGTTTTTGTCGATCAGTGGTTTGTTCTTCTATATTTTTTGTTCAAATTTACCAGAAAACGTGATGTGCGTAGGTCCTTACGGGAGGAGCATTTGACCTCTTCGTATAGTCTTATGCGATATATAAAGCGAAAAGAGCAGTAGAAAACAATATCGTGTCATCACCTGTCACATGATGGAAGGGGGGGGGAGGAAGGGTGAGAATAGACAAATAGATGCTAACCCTATTTTGATTCCTATTTGTGGCAACACACGCGGATCACAAGGGACAGTAAATTACGTAAAAGACTCAGATTGCATTATGCTCCTTTATTATGGCGCATGTTTGGTTATTTCACACACTTCCTTATTCTTTCTCACCATGTCTGCGTAGGCCAACCAGTCAGAAGCATTCGTTGGAGAGATGGAAAGAGACGTCAGTGTACAGACGAAGGCGAGAGAAGGAAAGACTGTCGCAGCCTGGGAAGAGGAAGTTACACAATACTTCATAGAAATGAAAAGGGGTATCTAACGAAAGCAATTAGTACGAGTCACCAATTCTGCTCTCATCAATCAATAATATCGATAATTACCGTACCTTCTGGACGAGATTCTTGGCGAGACACTCGGGCACATTGCGCAGCTTCAGCGGGTTCCACGTCTGCAACGAGGATAATTGATTGATTACGATAGTAAAATACTACCGTGTGTGAGCATTGAACAGGGCTAGTGCATTCAATGAGGGCTATTAGTATCCCAAAGGGCGCAAATCCTTTAGAGAAGCTAACTATCGCAATTCCACACGTTATTTTCTAAAGCCGTAATGTTAAGTTTCGTGATTCACCTTTGTCTGTTTGACTTCTTCCTTCTTTCATTCACTTGAGGACGTCATAGGAATTGTTGTAGTCGATGGGCAACGAGTTGTCGTCGGCAAGAAAGAGACCATTGGAGTGCACTGTAATTGTTGATTATTTAAGCAAACAACAACTGTGGACGATGACACAAATTCGAAGGTTAAAGAGGATATGCGTAGATGGTGGGGTTTTCTAAAGCCGTAATGTTAAGTTTCGTGATTCACCTTTGTCTGTTTGACTTCTTCCTTCTTTCATTCACTTGAGGACGTCATAGGAATTGTTGTAGTCGATGGGCAACGAGTTGTCGTCGGCAAGAAAGAGACCATTGGAGTGCACTGTAATTGTTGATTATTTAAGCAAACAACAACTGTGGACGATGACACAAATTCGAAGGTTAAAGAGGATATGCGTAGATGGTGGGGTCGAATCAAGAAAGGGTAAGTAAACCTTGCTCAGAAGAGCGAACGGCGTAAATAAGTTTCATAACTGTGATTCCAACAACACACAGCTGTTATCCAAAACGCGCAAACCGCATAATTCGCTTCAAAATGGATACTTCAATGATCTTACGATCAAATGATTAAAAGTTAAAAGAATGGATGTTAGCAAAATAAACGAGAAATGAGAGAAGGGAAGGGAACATGAATAAAAGTGCTTAATTATTTTAGCAATGAAATCGTACAGCGCGGGGCCATAAACACATCCAAATGGGGGAAAATGGGACGAATATTCAGAAGAACTTTGGGAGGCACTCGCGAGAAACAAAATAGCGATAAAGTGGGGATTAAACAACAATTTCGAGAGCAAAATAAGGAACCTCGATCACATACAGAGCGCAGCAGGTGCTAACGGCATCGATTAGTTCAAAAACATACAGTACTCCTAGCTAATCACAAACTATTTTTTTCCAAAATTGCTAAATTTTATAATTATATTTTTGGCTTGTTTGAGCTTGATTTTAGTGGCATGGTTGGGACAACAAAAATTCGATAAGCAACTAAAAATGAACGCTTGTTGGTCGAGTCTGTTTTGATGCGGATGGTTACTTTTCCATTGATGTTCAAGCTCACTCACGAGAATAGGGAATTGGGGGGGGGGAAGGAATACGGTATGAAACGGATAAATTATGATATACGACTTCGACTCCAGCAGGTAATTCAGAGGTACTGCGAACCTGTGAAACTTTTCATGGGCATCTCTATGAAAACAACTTTATTCAGTAAATAACATAATTTCATTACGCACATTCTTCTTTACAAATAAATTAGGTGAACACGAGAGATCTTCTTATCATGAAATCAGTCAAATAACAATACAATATCCGTAACAAAAACATCCATCGGTGCAGATACCGTAACTCTCAGATTATCGATTTACAGACACCGTAATCCTCAGATTATCGAATTACAAATAGAGACTGGAAGCGAAGACGATATCGCGTCTGATCGCAGAGCGAATGTCATCGAAAGTACTCTGCAAAATTATCAATTATTCCGCGACCGGGAAATAGACCACCGTTTCCTAATCATCCAACTTTCTATAGGAGCCGGCAAATGTGATTTGATCCGGCCAATAGACTCCGCTAGTTACACCGAGAGAGCATGGTGAATTGAGAGAGTCAGTTTTCCTCACCTTAAGCTTCTTATTATCAATGACGTCAGCTGCAGCTGACATCTCCTTGAGCAATTCCTCGAGACGGCGAAGGAAACGAATGATCGTGCCTCAAAAATAAATGAAATTAGAAAAAGATAAACGAGAAGAAATTATGGATTAGACAATCGTCGATGAAATATAAGAGTACAAGGCATTGCGCATTTTATTCGATTTTCGAGGGAAAGACAAATTCACTGCACCCGGAGTGAAATCGAGCTTATGAGCGCGCCATGAAACACCAAATGGTCATCGGCATGGTTGCCAGTTTCTCGGTTCTATTTTATCAAAATTATCACCACATTATCATTACAACTATAGGACCTGTCGTTCATGCGCCTATTGAAACGCCGATGCAGTATGATGGACGGTATTTCCATTTCAGTTTTGCCCGGATCCGCTTACCCTCATATAGATCGGTGCTCTTCATCAGAATGCCGAATCCAACTCCTTTCACCCACTGTCGAGTCACTTCCATCATCGATGACTTGAACCCGTCCACGTATCTGTAAGATTCGATTTTTCTCCATTTGATCGAGTATGAAAAGGCGCTCTCAAATTCCACCCGGCACTTTCAGGCTAGATACTTCCTACAGATAGCAAAGAAACTCGAATCATCAATTTGTAATACTCGGCCGTCAAAAATTAATGATTTTATTGAATAATATCAAAATAAAACGCACTCGCCCTCCACCAGCTCCTGTCCCGTCTTGTTGATCATTCCCGCGATCTTGATTGAGTCATCCAACCGCCGAAGTTGAACTGGTTCAGAAATAGTAACCAATACCTCTCGTAAGAGAGATATTGGTTACTATTTCAGCGTGACAGAGCTCCTAGCTCACGCCACATTTTTTAGCACGCGTGACAGAGCTCCTAGCTCACGCCAAATTTTTTAGCACGCGTGACAGAGCTCCTAGCTCACGCCACATTTTTTAGCACGCGTGACAGAGCTCCTAGCTCACGCCACATCCTAAAGCACGCGTGACAGAGCTCCTAGCTCACGCCACATTTTTAGCACGCGTGACAGAGCTCCTAGCTCACGCCACATTTTTAGCACGCGTGACAGAGCTCCTAGCTCACGCCACATTTTTAGCACGCGTGACAGAGCTCCTAGCTCACGCCACATCCTAAAGCACGCGTGACAGAGCTCCTAGCTCACGCCACATTTTTAGCACGCGTGACAGAGCTCCTAGCTCACGCCACATTTTAAAGCACGCGTGACAGAGCTCCTAGCTCACGCCACATTTTTTAGCACGCGTGACAGAGCTCCTAGCTCACGCCACATTCAAAAGCACGCGTGACAGAGCTCCTAGCTCACGCCACATTTTAAAGCACGCGTGACAGAGCTCCTAGCTCACGCCACATTTTTTAGCACGCGTGACAGAGCTCCTAGCTCACGCCACATCCTAAAGCACGCGTGACAGAGCTCCTAGCTCACGCCACATTTTTTAGCACGCGTGACAGAGCTCCTAGCTCACGCCACATTTTTTTAGCACGCGTGACAGAGCTCCTAGCTCACGCCACAATCAAAAGCACGCGTGACAGAGCTCCTAGCTCACGCCACATTTTAAAGCACGCGTGACAGAGCTCCTAGCTCACGCCACATCCTAAAGCACGCGTGACAGAGCTCCTAGCTCACGCCACATTTTTAGCACGCGTGACAGAGCTCCTAGCTCACGCCACATTTTTAGCACGCGTGACAGAGCTCCTAGCTCACGCCACATTTTTAGCACGCGTGACAGAGCTCCTAGCTCACGCCACATCCTAAAGCACGCGTGACAGAGCTCCTAGCTCACGCCACATTTTTAGCACGCGTGACAGAGCTCCTAGCTCACGCCACATTTTAAAGCACGCGTGACAGAGCTCCTAGCTCACGCCACATTTTTTAGCACGCGTGACAGAGCTCCTAGCTCACGCCACATTCAAAAGCACGCGTGACAGAGCTCCTAGCTCACGCCACATTTTAAAGCACGCGTGACAGAGCTCCTAGCTCACGCCACATTTTTTAGCACGCGTGACAGAGCTCCTAGCTCACGCCACATCCTAAAGCACGCGTGACAGAGCTCCTAGCTCACGCCACATTTTTTAGCACGCGTGACAGAGCTCCTAGCTCACGCCACATTTTTTTAGCACGCGTGACAGAGCTCCTAGCTCACGCCACATCCTAAAGCACGCGTGACAGAGCTCCTAGCTCACGCCACATTTTTAGCACGCGTGACAGAGCTCCTAGCTCACGCCACATTTTTTAGCACGCGTGACAGAGCTCCTAGCTCACGCCACATCCTAAAGCACGCGTGACAGAGCTCCTAGCTCACGCCACATTTTTAGCACGCGTGACAGAGCTCCTAGCTCACGCCACATTTTTTAGCACGCGTGACAGAGCTCCTAGCTCACGCCACATCCTAAAGCACGCGTGACAGAGCTCCTAGCTCACGCCACATTTTTAGCACGCGTGACAGAGCTCCTAGCTCACGCCACATTTTTTAGCACGCGTGACAGAGCTCCTAGCTCACGCCACATCCAAAAGCACGCGTGACAGAGCTCCTAGCTCACGCCACATCTTAAAGCACGCGTGACAGAGCTCCTAGCTCACGCCACATTTTTAGCACGCGTGACAGAGCTCCTAGCTCACGCCACATTTTTAGCACGCGTGACAGAGCTCCTAGCTCACGCCACATCCAAAAGCACGCGTGACAGAGCTCCTAGCTCACGCCACATCCTAAAGCACGCGTGACAGAGCTCCTAGCTCACGCCACATTTTTAGCACGCGTGACAGAGCTCCTAGCTCACGCCACATTTTTTAGCACGCGTGACAGAGCTCCTAGCTCACGCCACATCCTAAAGCACGCGTGACAGAGCTCCTAGCTCACGCTACATTTTAAAGCACGCGTGACAGAGCTCCTAGCTCACGCCACATTTTTAGCACGCGTGACAGAGCTCCTAGCTCACGCCACATTTTTAGCACGCGTGACAGAGCTCCTAGCTCACGCCACATCCTAAAGCACGCGTGACAGAGCTCCTAGCTCACGCCACATTTTTAGCACGCGTGACAGAGCTCCTAGCTCACGCCACATTTTTTAGCACGCGTGACAGAGCTCCTAGCTCACGCCACATCCTAAAGCACGCGTGACAGAGCTCCTAGCTCACGCCACATCCAAAAGCACGCGTGACAGAGCTCCTAGCTCACGCCACATTTTAAAGCACGCGTGACAGAGCTCCTAGCTCACGCCACATTTTTAGCACGCGTGACAGAGCTCCTAGCTCACGCCACATCCAAAAGCACGCGTGACAGAGCTCCTAGCTCACGCCACATTTTAAAGCACGCGTGACAGAGCTCCTAGCTCACGCCACATTTTTTAGCACGCGTGACAGAGCTCCTAGCTCACGCCACATCCTAAAGCACGCGTGACAGAGCTCCTAGCTCACGCCACATTTTTTAGCACGCGTGACAGAGCTCCTAGCTCACGCCACATTTTTTTAGCACGCGTGACAGAGCTCCTAGCTCACGCCACATTTTTAGCACGCGTGACAGAGCTCCTAGCTCACGCCACATCCTAAGGTGTACTTAGCTTTTAGATTCCTTGGTCAGCATGACAAAGTCCTTCCTTGGTCGGGGTGCTCGTCAGCCAGTCCACGTGTTAAGCACTGCAATTGCAAACACATAGTTCCTTGATAAGTCACATATCTTAGTGTCTGTCTGTCTGTCTGTCTGTCTGTCTGTCTGTCTGTCTGTCTGTCTGTCTGTAACGTGTGTCACGCTTTCGTTTTTTGCCCATAACTCGGCTCAAACTGATCGTACACGTCTATCTCAGGTACCATTGGACTCCTCATGGACAGGCAAACTTTTTGCAAAAAAAATTTCATCATCATTACGTAATATGACGAAATTCACCTCTGCACCGTTTTTTGCGCTTTTTTCGCTGGGTACTCAACCGAATCAGGCATGCAACATTCCAAACGACTCGTCATGAAGTGGACTTTCACTTTTCACACAAATTTCGTCATCATTACGTAATATGACGTAATCCTTAGGCAATACTCATTTTTCTACTCATTTTTCGCGCGTAAATCAGCTCAAACTCGACCGATCGAGACGTGCTTAGGCTCATGCGAACCGGTAAGTGTAGCGCCACTAATTTTTGAATGAATTTCATCATCCTTATGTAATATGACGTAATCCTTAGGCAATAACTCGTTTTTCGCGCCTAAATCAGCGCAAACTCGACCGATCGAGACGTGCTTAGGCTCAATCGAACCTGTAAGTGTAGCGTCCCTAAATTTTGAGTGAATTTCATCATCCTTATGTAATATGACGTAATCCTTAGGCAAAAACTCGTTTTTCGCGCCTAAATCAGCGCAAACTCGACCGATCGAGACGTGCTTAGGCTCAATCGAACCTGTAAGTGTAGCGTCCCTAAATTTTGAGTGAATTTCATCATCCTTATGTAATATGACGTAATCCTTAGGCAATAACTCGTTTTTCGCGCCTAAATCAGCGCAAACTCGACCGATCGAGACGTGCTTAGGCTCAATCGAACCTGTAAGTGTAGCGTCCCTAAATTTTGAGTGAATTTCATCATCCTTATGTAATATGACGTAATCCTTAAGCAATAACTCATTTTTTCGCGCGTAAATCAGCTCAAACTCGACCGATCGAGACGTGCTTAGGCTCAATCGAACCTGTAAGTGTAGCGCCACTAAATTTTGAATGAATTTCATCATCCTTATGTAATATGACGTAATCCTTAGGCAATAACTTGTTTTTCGCGTGTTGATGTTTTCCTTGATGTTTTTTTTGTTTTTCAGAATATTCTATACTATTCTATATCAATGTTTTAAATACATAACCCGGCGACGCGAAGCATTCGCTGACGACTATCACAACCCGTCGACGCACTTTCCTGCGAGCGAAGCGAGCCTGCGAGTCCCTGGCGGAAGGCTCGTGGGGCCTCGGGCGATCCGAAAAAAAGATGGGATGGGGCCACTTCGTGGCCCCATCCCATCTTTCACTTCGTGGCCCCATCCCATCTTTTTGTCGGATCGCCCGAGGCCCCACGAGCCTTTCGCGAGGGACGATGCCAACTCGGTCCGCGACTGTTAATATTCTATACTATTCTATATCAATGTTTTAAATACATAACCCGGCGACGCGAAGCACTCGCAGACGACTATCACAACCCGGCGACACACGCTCCTACGAGCGAAGCGAGTCTGCGAGTCGCTGTCGGAAGGCTCGTGGGGCCGAGGGCAAGCCGAAAAAAGATGGGATGGGGCCACGAAGTGGCCCCATCCCATCTTTTTTCGGATTGCTCTCGGCCTCACGAGCCTTCCGACAGCGACGATGCCAACTGGGTCGGACCCGGCGACACCTAGCCAGCGTAGCTGGCTATTGTTGGATATAAACAAAATTAATGATTAAGTTACTGTTTTTAAAAAGTTAAGTTAGTTTGTTTTTTGGTTATGTTTCTGGTCATTTCTTCCGTTTTTGTCGATCAGTGGTTTGTTCTTCTATATTTTTTGTTCAAATTTACCAGAAAACGTGATGTGCGTAGGTCCTTACGGGAGGAGCATTTGACCTCTTCGTATAGTCTTATGCGATATATAAAGCGAAAAGAGCAGTAGAAAACAATATCGTGTCATCACCTGTCACATGATGGAAGGGGGGGGGGGAGGAAGGGTGAGAATAGACAAATAGATGCTAACCCTATTTTGATTCCTATTTGTGGCAACACACGCGGATCACAAGGGACAGTAAATTACGTAAAAGACTCAGATTGCATTATGCTCCTTTATTATGGCGCATGTTTGGTTATTTCACACACTTCCTTCTTCTTTCTCACCATGTCTGCGTAGGCCAACCAGTCAGAAGCATTCGTTGGAGAGATGGAAAGAGACGTCAGTGTACAGACGAAGGCGAGAGAAGGAAAGACTGTCGCAGCCTGGAAAGAGGAAGTTACACAATACTTCATAGAAATGAAAAGGGGTATCTAACGAAAGCAATTAGTACGAGTCACCAATTCTGCTCTCATCAATCAATAATATCGATAATTACCGTACCTTCTGGACGAGATTCTTGGCGAGACACTCGGGCACATTGCGCAGCTTCAGCGGGTTCCACGTCTGCAACGAGGATAATGATTGATTACGATAGTAAAATACTACCGTGTGTGAGCATTGAACAGGGCTAGTGCATTCAATGAGGGCTATTAGTATCCCAAAGGGCGCAAATCCTTTAGAGAAGCTAACTATCGCAATTCCACACGTTATTTTCTAAAGCCGTAATGTTAAGTTTCGTGATTCACCTTTGTCTGTTTGACTTCTTCCTTCTTTCATTCACTTGAGGACGTCATAGGAATTGTTGTAGTCGATGGGCAACGAGTTGTCGTCGGCAAGAAAGAGACCATTGGAGTGCACTGTAATTGTTGATTATTTAAGCAAACAACAACTGTGGACGATGACACAAATTCGAAGGTTAAAGAGGATATGCGTAGATGGTGGGGTCGAATCAAGAAAGGGTAAGTAAACCTTGCTCAGAAGAGCGAACGGCGTAAATAAGTTTCATAACTGTGATTCCAACAACACACAGCTGTTATCCAAAACGCGCAAACCGCATAATTCGCTTCAAAATGGATACTTCAATGATCTTACGATCAAATGATTAAAAGTTAAAGAATGGATGTTAGCAAAATAAACGAGAAATGAGAGAAGGGAAGGGACATGAATAAAAGTGCTTAATTATTTTAGCAATGAAATCGTACAGCGCGGGGCCATAAACACATCCAAATGGGGGAAAATGGGACGAATATTCAGAAGAACTTTGGGAGGCACTCGCGAGAAACAAAATAGCGATAAAGTGGGGATTAAACAACAATTTCGAGAGCAAAATAAGGAACCTCGATCACATACAGAGCGCAGCAGGTGCTAACGGCATCGATTAGTTCAAAAACATACAGTACTCCTAGCTAATCACAAACTATTTTTTTCCAAAATTGCTAAATTTTATAATTATATTTTTGGCTTGTTTGAGCTTGATTTTAGTGGCATGGTTGGGACAACAAAAATTCGATAAGCAACTAAAAATGAACGCTTGTTGGTCGAGTCTGTTTTGATGCGGATGGTTACTTTTCCATTGATGTTCAAGCTCACTCACGAGAATAGGGAATTGGGGGGGGGAAGGAATACGGTATGAAACGGATAAATTATGATATACGACTTCGACTCCAGCAGGTAATTCAGAGGTACTGCGAACCTGTGGAACTTTTCATGGGCATCTCTATGAAAACAACTTTATTCAGTAAATAACATAATTTCATTACGCACATTCTTCTTTACAAATAAATTAGGTGAACACGAGAGATCTTCTTATCATGAAATCAGTCAAATAACAATACAATATCCGTAACAAAAACATCCATCGGTGCAGATACCGTAACTCTCAGATTATCGATTTACAGACACCGTAATCCTCAGATTATCGAATTACAAATAGAGACTGGAAGCGAAGACGATATCGCGTCTGATCGCAGAGCGAATGTCATCGAAAGTACTCTGCAAAATTATCAATTATTCCGCGACCGGGAAATAGACCACCGTTTCCTAATCATCCAACTTTCTATAGGAGCCGGCAAATGTGATTTGATCCGGCCAATAGACTCCGCTAGTTACACCGAGAGAGCATGGTGAATTGAGAGAGTCAGTTTTCCTCACCTTTAGCTTCTTATTATCAATGACGTCAGCTGCAGCTGACATCTCCTTGAGCAATTCCTCGAGACGGCGAAGGAAACGAATGATCGTGCCTCAAAAATAAATGAAATTAGAAAAGATAAACGAGAAGAAATTATGGATTAGACAATCGTCGATGAAATATAAGAGTACAAGGCATTGCGCATTTATTCGATTTTCGAGGGAAAGACAAATTCACTGCACCCCGGAGTGAAATCGAGCTTATGAGCGCGCCATGAAACACCAAATGGTCATCGGCATGGTTGCCAGTTTCTCGGTTCTATTAAAGTTAAATCTGGTTGCGGAAAGAAGAGACATAGAGAAACTGCTATGAAAAACTAAATAGAGAGACTTCCTAGAAGAACGCGGCTGGGTGTTTCGGTCCATTGGGTCGTAGACACCCAACCGCCTCACGAAGGGTGGACCTCGTCAGTACGACGCCCCTCGCAAGTGTGGAAACAAGAGAGATATGGAATGAATAAGATGAAAGTAAACAACAAACAACTAACGCGAAAACGAGTCAATGAATAGCGCAAACGAACTAACGGGGACTGTAAGTATTTCATATCAATATAGGCTAAAAGGTAGGTGTGGAATAAACAAATATGACAGAGAGAGAAGAAACGTCCGATCGCTAGTTTGACTGATTGCTGACTGGGGGAAGAAGGGAAGCGATCGATAGATTGAGAGAGGAGAGATCGGAAGGTCAAGAGATCAATGATCTACCCCTTGCCGAGAGGAGGGAAGAGAGGGAAGTGAAGGGAAGGGAAGGGAAGGAAAGAGATCTCATTAGGGGGAAATCACAGTTTTTCGTTAATACGCATGCATATATCATATTGCAAACTGCATATTTTAGTGATATCGCTGGGGTTCTGTTCAATGTTGAATACAGCCTAGAGTATAGGATTCTTTTGGGTATTTAATTTGCAGGAAATAATGAGCAAGTTGACGAGTTCTTTCCAAAAAATGTTCGAATAGAGAACAGTTTCGGAAGATACGAATTATTTCACATGTAACGTGTTCAGACCCATACTAATTGGAATATTCGATTCGTAGTGAGGGTATCTAACGACCGAGAATGAGTAATCATCGGTCTTGTTGTATAGTGAGGTTTGAACCGTACCAGTATTGGTCACTGTTACAGACATGTCAAGGAAAGCTGACTCTTTTGGACTTGTATTAGTCTGTTCTAGGGTGAGTGAATGGTGATACATATCGGTCGTTATTCTCATGAATTCGTCCGCTTTGTCGGAAATATGAAAGAAATCATCTATATATCGAAAAGTCCGATTTAGCGAAAATGATAGAGTATGTCCAATTCGAATGTTGTTGCGAATGTATTGGTATTCCATGACAGCAAGAGTAAGATCTGCTATTTGAGGAGATGCGTTATTGCCTTGAGGAATTCCCTTTCGTTGTTGATATAGTTTTCCACCATAATAGGCAAAAGAGTTTCGTAGAATGAAATCCATAATTCCTTTGAGGTCGTTTTTGTGATATGATCTTCCACTGGTACTCGAGTTATTTCGATCATATCTGACATTTGTTCCTTGAACTACGATGTATTCAGAACCGGCATTTTTGAATAATAAGTCGAAGAGGTAGTACATTTTTTCTTTCACTACATCATGTGGAAGATTCGTAAACAGTGAAGAGAAGTCAGCACAGAAAATTTGGATTTTTTGTTTTGAACTGTACTCAATTGCTGAACCACACGGAACGTATTTTGTATGGAAAAGAATCGATTAATTTTATCATGACTGGTAATGTTGTTGCAATATCTTCTGAAATGACCATGTAAAAATCTTAGAATTCTCTGCAGTTCAACAGAAAGTGGTTTTAAGGTACTGTCATGAGCACCAGTTATAAATCTGAACTTTATCGGATTCTTGTGCATTTTAGGAATTCCGTAAATTTTAGGTAGATTTCCTTCTGTTTGCGGAGAAATACCGAAACTGCGTGTGAATTTCTCATGATTTATTTTGATGTTGACTGGATCAATTTGATCTTTGATCTCGTAAGTTTTGCCATCAGTGCTTTGCGTATTCAGCTCTTTCTCCATAAATTGAAGATACAATTGCTTACATGTGATTGCGTAGTTTCCTGATGCTTTGTCAACCATGGTAATCACGAAATCCCTGTGCAATTCTGCCACTTTTCTGATAAGAGATTTTGTTTGAACATAATCATGTTGGTGTAGTTTTAATTTAATGTTTATTTTGTCGGAGATAATTTCAATGAATGAATCATAAATGGAAGGTAATTTATTTTTCGGAGGTTTATATTTTCGAATGAGATTAGCAAATAGATTTTGGCATGAGTCTCGCACAGTATCCAATATTGTTTTTCGATCAGTGAAAGTTTCCACTCGGAATTTGGTTCCCTTTTCAAAGAGATTTCTTAGCTCAGAATCATTAATTATAGTTGTGTTGCCTGAGCAGACGTGTTTATAGTGGGGATCCACGAAATTGGATATTTGTGACAATTACATGTGGAACTCAGGATTGTTTGAATCTCTTGGGTGGTCAAGTTTCTCAGGAACTTTCCATAGTTGCACAGAAACCGTGAGGTCGAGTTGTTCAGAGAGTAAGTGATTTGCACACGAGGTACCTTATTTACATCTCCAGTTATTTCCTTCAAAACATCACGAACTCTATCTGAATT
Organism: Pristionchus exspectatus; assembly: GCA_911812115.1. Lineage (NCBI taxonomy): Eukaryota > Metazoa > Nematoda > Chromadorea > Rhabditida > Neodiplogasteridae > Pristionchus > Pristionchus exspectatus. The sequence continues at coordinate 37,035 of OU461584.1, forward strand.
CAGAAGTTTCGTAAGCTTTAGTCTTTCCATGAACTTTCCGAAATACTGTAGTTTTAAAATTGCTTTGGTCGGTCATCACTCTGCTTTGTCGCTTTAGATTCCCAATAATGGGGGCAAATAATTGAAAAAATCTTATATTTTAGCTCGTGATTCAAAGCGTTGAATTCCGTAGAAGCGGTAAAATATTCCAGTTTTCGAAGGTCATGATGTCTGAGTGATCTACCATAGATGAAGAGCTCACGTGTATCTCGTATCTCAATTTCGTCTACTATTTCTTGAGCTGTTTTTGTGCATTTGTATGCCGGTTTTCTTCGTGTTCTTTTGCGTTTTCCTCTACAATTATGCGGAAGATCAGTAATGGGCAAAGTTTGGTATGGATGAGATGATTTTTCAAGAGGATTTATTCCTTCAGAAATATAGCCAAAGTTTTTAATGGAATCATTCAATCCATATGGATACGCTGTGTTCAATGCTCTAATCCACAGTAGTTCCTTCTGCAGTAGCTCTGTTTTGTCCTTTCCGTGATCAAGAATGTCTACAGTGAAAGAATATCTATCGTGCAGAGGTTCTTTAAAATGTTGACTGAGGAAAGTTTTTAGATGATTACTTTCGAAGGAATAACTGTGCTGTGAGATTCTTGACTTTATTGTCTGGGTAGTCTCACCAACATACTGCATGGAGCACACAGTACATGTAATGAGATATACAACATTCTTCGTCATGCAACTATCTTCAGCTTCTTTATTAGTAAGGAAAATGTCTTCAGTAATGTTGCTAGTCACTCCAATTGTGAAATTTGTTTTCGGACAGATTCGGCACCGCCTATTGTCACAAGAACGACCAGGGTGTGTGGTGTGATTTCCAAGAGAAACGATATTTCTACCGTACTCTTTCCTAAATACTTGGAATTTGATGATGTTTTGTACGCGTTTTTTGTGTTTTTAGCGGGCTACTGAGAGGGGATGCCCATCCCTTACTATGATTTCGATCGACGGACATTCGGTGGGACTGCCACCGTGGCGTGAACCTCTATGGTGGGAGAACCACATATTTCTGACTCGACTACTCCGCCATCTCCTCTCCGCCGATCTATGGATCAGAAGAGACGACGATCACTGTAGTCTGGGAGGGAAAGATAAGTAATTTAAAATTGATCAAAATAGAACAAGCCAGTTGAATCTATTTGATTACGATTGATCTTGGATAGATTTGAGAGGTATAATATAATGGACGTGGGAGGTAGAAGATTTGTGAGCTGAGTGTGAGTATTGCGAAGAATTTTTGAAAGGCAACAAAAGAAGCCTATGCGCATGAAATTGAATTAGATTGCAAAAGAAGAAGGTGTTTGGAACCATTTGTTCCTTAATTGGAAGAGGAAGAAAGTGGGAGAACAATGAATGGGGAAACACCGACTGGTCCTTCTGCAAACTTTATGTGAAAATAGTAAATAGGCGTCGACTGAATGAGACAATGGAGAAAAGAATGAAAAACGAAGCTGTAACGTTATAGTGATGAAGTAAAGAATGACGAAAGTTAACATTTTAACGAGGTAAATGAATGATTAATCTTTTAAATGGTAAAGTGTTTGTTGTTCGTTAGAACAACGTACCCACTCTCCCTTATCGCTGTAGACCGAAGGTCAAGTTAGCGAGGAGAGGGGCTAAATTGCGTGCCCCCTTTGTGATAGTCTATAATTGGAGTTAACTCCAGCGACCATCAGGGGCGGGTGTCACAATGTGACAAATGTGAGACAATAATATAGGGAAAGGAAGTGTGAATAAAGAGAAGCGTAATAGCAGTGTAAATGAATGTATAAGTCAAGTATAATAATGAAAATATAATGAAATGAGGATGAATATAGAGAGTATGAACCAACTCTGCCCACCCGGAGAGGAGCTAGGCTCTCTACTGCACGGAGCGGAACAGAGTGAGAGAATTAAAGTTAAATCTGGTTGCGGAAAGAAGAGACATAGAGAAACTGCTATGAAAAACTAAATAGAGAGACTTCCTAGAAGAACGCGGCTGGGTGTTTCGGTCCATTGGGTCGTAGACACCCAACCGCCTCACGAAGGGTGGACATCGTCAGTACGACGCCCCTCGCAAGTGTGGAAACAAGAGAGATATGGAATGAATAAGATGAAAGTAAACAACAAACAACTAACGCGAAAACGAGTCAATGAATAGCGCAAACGAACTAACGGGGACTGTAAGTATTTCATATCAATATAGGCTAAAAGGTAGGTGTGGAATAAACAAATATGACAGAGAGAGAAGAAACGTCCGATCGCTAGTTTGACTGATTGCTGACTGGGGGAAGAAGGGAAGCGATCGATAGATTGAGAGAGGAGAGATCGGAAGGTCAAGAGATCAATGATTACCCTTGCCGAGAGGAGGGAAGAGAGGGAAGTGAAGGGAAGGGAAGGGAAGGGAAGGAAGAGATCTCATTAGGGGGGAAATCACAGTTTTTCGTTAATACGCATGCATATATCATTATTGCAAACTGCATATTTTAGTGATATCGCTGGGGTTCTGTTCAATGTTGAATACAGCCTAGAGTATAGGATTTCTTTTGGGTATTTAATTTGCAGGAAATAATGAGCAAGTTGACGAGTTCTTTCCAAAAAATGTTCGAATAGAGAACAGTTTCGGAAGATACGAATTATTTCACCATGTAACGTGTTCAGACCATACTAATTGGAATATTCGATTCGTAGTGAGGGTATCTAACGACCGAGAATGAGTAATCATCGGTCTTGTTGTATAGTGAGGTTTGAACCGTACCAGTATTGGTCACTGTTACAGACATGTCAATTTTTTTTATCAAAAATTATCACCACATATCATTACAACTATAGGACCTGTCGTTCATGCGCCTATTGAAACGCCGATGCAGTATGATGGACGGTATTTCCATTTCAGTTTTGCCCGGATCCGCTTACCCTCATATAGATCGGTGCTCTTCATCAGAATGCCGAATCCAACTCCTTTCACCCACTGTCGAGTCACTTCCATCATCGATGACTTGAACCCGTCCACGTATCTGTAAGATTCGATTTTTCTCCATTTGATCGAGTATGAAAAGGCGCTCTCAAATTCCACCCGGCACTTTCAGGCTAGATACTTCCTACAGATAGCAAAGAAACTCGAATCATCAATTTGTAATACTCGGCGTCAAAAATTAATGATTTTATTGAATAATATCAAAATAAAACGCACTCGCCCTCCACCAGCTCCTGTCCCGTCTTGTTGATCATTCCCGCGATCTTGATTGAGTCATCCAACCGCCGAAGTTGAACTGGTTCAGAAATAGTAACCAATACCTCTCGTAAGAGAGATTGGTTACTATTTCAGCGTGACAGAGCTCCTAGCTCACGCCACATTTTTTAGCACGCGTGACAGAGCTCCTAGCTCACGCCAAATTTTTTAGCACGCGTGACAGAGCTCCTAGCTCACGCCACATTTTTTAGCACGCGTGACAGAGCTCCTAGCTCACGCCACATCCTAAAGCACGCGTGACAGAGCTCCTAGCTCACGCCACATTTTTAGCACGCGTGACAGAGCTCCTAGCTCACGCCACATTTTTAGCACGCGTGACAGAGCTCCTAGCTCACGCCACATTTTTAGCACGCGTGACAGAGCTCCTAGCTCACGCCACATCCTAAAGCACGCGTGACAGAGCTCCTAGCTCACGCCACATTTTTAGCACGCGTGACAGAGCTCCTAGCTCACGCCACATTTTAAAGCACGCGTGACAGAGCTCCTAGCTCACGCCACATTTTTTAGCACGCGTGACAGAGCTCCTAGCTCACGCCACATTCAAAAGCACGCGTGACAGAGCTCCTAGCTCACGCCACATTTTAAAGCACGCGTGACAGAGCTCCTAGCTCACGCCACATTTTTTAGCACGCGTGACAGAGCTCCTAGCTCACGCCACATCCTAAAGCACGCGTGACAGAGCTCCTAGCTCACGCCACATTTTTTAGCACGCGTGACAGAGCTCCTAGCTCACGCCACATTTTTAGCACGCGTGACAGAGCTCCTAGCTCACGCCACATTTTTTAGCACGCGTGACAGAGCTCCTAGCTCACGCCACATCCTAAAGCACGCGTGACAGAGCTCCTAGCTCACGCCACATTTTTAGCACGCGTGACAGAGCTCCTAGCTCACGCCACATTTTTTAGCACGCGTGACAGAGCTCCTAGCTCACGCCACATCCAAAAGCACGCGTGACAGAGCTCCTAGCTCACGCCACATTTTAAAGCACGCGTGACAGAGCTCCTAGCTCACGCCACATTTTTAGCACGCGTGACAGAGCTCCTAGCTCACGCCACATTTTTTAGCACGCGTGACAGAGCTCCTAGCTCACGCCACATCCAAAAGCACGCGTGACAGAGCTCCTAGCTCACGCCACATCCTAAAGCACGCGTGACAGAGCTCCTAGCTCACGCCACATTTTTAGCACGCGTGACAGAGCTCCTAGCTCACGCCACATTTTTTAGCACGCGTGACAGAGCTCCTAGCTCACGCCACATCCTAAAGCACGCGTGACAGAGCTCCTAGCTCACGCCACATTTTAAAGCACGCGTGACAGAGCTCCTAGCTCACGCCACATTTTTAGCACGCGTGACAGAGCTCCTAGCTCACGCCACATTTTTAGCACGCGTGACAGAGCTCCTAGCTCACGCCACATCCTAAAGCACGCGTGACAGAGCTCCTAGCTCACGCCACATTTTAGCACGCGTGACAGAGCTCCTAGCTCACGCCACATTTTTTAGCACGCGTGACAGAGCTCCTAGCTCACGCCACATCCTAAAGCACGCGTGACAGAGCTCCTAGCTCACGCCACATCCAAAAGCACGCGTGACAGAGCTCCTAGCTCACGCCACATTTTAAAGCACGCGTGACAGAGCTCCTAGCTCACGCCACATTTTTAGCACGCGTGACAGAGCTCCTAGCTCACGCCACATCCAAAAGCACGCGTGACAGAGCTCCTAGCTCACGCCACATTTTAAAGCACGCGTGACAGAGCTCCTAGCTCACGCCACATTTTTTAGCACGCGTGACAGAGCTCCTAGCTCACGCCACATCCTAAAGCACGCGTGACAGAGCTCCTAGCTCACGCCACATTTTTTAGCACGCGTGACAGAGCTCCTAGCTCACGCCACATTTTTTTAGCACGCGTGACAGAGCTCCTAGCTCACGCCACATTTTTTAGCACGCGTGACAGAGCTCCTAGCTCACGCCACATCCTAAGGTGTACTTAGCTTTTAGATTCCTTGGTCAGCATGACAAAGTCCTTCCTTGGTCGGGTGCTCGTCAGCCAGTCCACGTGTTAAGCACTGCAATTGCAAACACATAGTTGTTGGATATAAACAAAATTAATGATTAAGTTACTGTTTTTAAAAAGTTAAGTTAGTTTGTTTATAAGTTTTGGTTATGTTTCTGGTCATTTCTTCCGTTTTTGTCGATCAGTGGTTTGTTCTTCTATATTTTTTTGTTCAAATTTACCAGAAAACGTGATGTGCGTAGGTCCTTACGGGAGGAGCATTTGACCTCTTCGTATAGTCTTATGCGATATATAAAGCGAAAAGAGCAGTAGAAAACAATATCGTGTCATCACCTGTCACATGATGGAAGGGGGGGGGAGGAGGAAGGGTGAGAATAGACAAATAGATGCTAACCCTATTTTGATTCCTATTGTGGCAACACACGCGGATCACAAGGGACAGTAAATTACGTAAAAGACTCAGATTGCATTATGCTCCTTTATTATGGCGCATGTTTGGTTATTTCACACACTTCCTTCTTCTTTCTCACCATGTCTGCGTAGGCCAACCAGTCAGAAGCATTCGTTGGAGAGATGGAAAGAGACGTCAGTGTACAGACGAAGGCGAGAGAAGGAAAGACTGTCGCAGCCTGGAAAGAGGAAGTTACACAATACTTCATAGAAATGAAAAGGGGGTATCTAACGAAAGCAATTAGTACGAGTCACCAATTCTGCTCTCATCAATCAATAATATCGATAATTACCGTACCTTCTGGACGAGATTCTTGGCGAGACACTCGGGCACATTGCGCAGCTTCAGCGGGTTCCACGTCTGCAACGAGGATAATTGATTGATTACGATAGTAAAATACTACCGTGTGTGAGCATTGAACAGGGCTAGTGCATTCAATGAGGGCTATTAGTATCCAAAGGGCGCAAATCCTTTAGAGAAGCTAACTATCGCAATTCCACACGTTATTTCTAAAGCCGTAATGTTAAGTTTCGTGATTCACCTTTGTCTGTTTGACTTCTTCCTTCTTTCATTCACTTGAGGACGTCATAGGAATTGTTGTAGTCGATGGGCAACGAGTTGTCGTCGGCAAGAAAGAGACCATTGGAGTGCACTGTAATTGTTGATTATTTAAGCAAACAACAACTGTGGACGATGACACAAATTCGAAGGTTAAAGAGGATATGCGTAGATGGTGGGGTCGAATCAAGAAAGGGTAAGTAAACCTTGCTCAGAAGAGCGAACGGCGTAAATAAGTTTCATAACTGTGATTCCAACAACACACAGCTGTTATCCAAAACGCGCAAACCGCATAATTCGCTTCAAAATGGATACTTCAATGATCTTACGATCAAATGATTAAAAGTTAAAAGAATGGATGTTAGCAAAATAAACGAGAAATGAGAGAAGGGAAGGGAACATGAATAAAAGTGCTTAATTATTTTAGCAATGAAATCGTACAGCGGGGCCATAAACACATCCAAATGGGGGAAAATGGGATGAATATTCAGAAGAACTTTGGGAGGCACTCGCGAGAAACAAAATAGCGATAAAGTGGGGATTAAACAACAATTTCGAGAGCAAAATAAGGAACCTCGATCACATACAGAGCGCAGCAGGTGCTAACGGCATCGATTAGTTCAAAAACATACAGTACTCCTAGCTAATCACAAACTATTTTTTTCCAAAATTGCTAAATTTTATAATTATATTTTTGGCTTGTTTGAGCTTGATTTTAGTGGCATGGTTGGGACAACAAAAATTCGATAAGCAACTAAAAATGAACGCTTGTTGGTCGAGTCTGTTTTGATGCGGATGGTTACTTTTCCATTGATGTTCAAGCTCACTCACGAGAATAGGGAATTGGGGGGGGAAGGAATACGGTATGAAACGGATAAATTATGATATACGACTTCGACTCCAGCAGGTAATTCAGAGGTACTGCGAACCTGTGGAACTTTTCATGGGCATCTCTATGAAAACAACTTTATTCAGTAAATAACATAATTTCATTACGCACATTCTTCTTTACAAATAAATTAGGTGAACACGAGAGATCTTCTTATCATGAAATCAGTCAAATAACAATACAATATCCGTAACAAAAACATCCATCGGTGCAGATACGTAACTCTCAGATTATCGATTTACAGACACGTAATCCTCAGATTATCGAATTACAAATAGAGACTGGAAGCGAAGACGATATCGCGTCTGATCGCAGAGCGAATGTCATCGAAAGTACTCTGCAAATTATCAATTATTCCGCGACCGGGAAATAGACCACCGTTTCCTAATCATCCAACTTTCTATAGGAGCCGGCAAATGTGATTTGATCCGGCCAATAGACTCCGCTAGTTACACCGAGAGAGCATGGTGAATTGAGAGAGTCAGTTTTCCTCACCTTTAGCTTCTTATTATCAATGACGTCAGCTGCAGCTGACATCTCCTTGAGCAATTCCTCGAGACGGCGAAGGAAACGAATGATCGTGCCTCAAAAATAAATGAAATTAGAAAAAGATAAACGAGAAGAAATTATGGATTAGACAATCGTCGATGAAATATAAGAGTACAAGGCATTGCGCATTTTATTCGATTTTCGAGGGAAAGACAAATTCACTGCACCCCGGAGTGAAATCGAGCTTATGAGCGCGCCATGAAACACCAAATGGTCATCGGCATGGTTGCCAGTTTCTCGGTTCTATTTTTATCAAAAATTATCACCACATTATCATTACAACTATAGGACCTGTCGTTCATGCGCCTATTGAAACGCCGATGCAGTATGATGGACGGTATTTCCATTTCAGTTTTGCCCGGATCCGCTTACCCTCATATAGATCGGTGCTTCATCAGAATGCCGAATCCAACTCCTTTCACCCACTGTCGAGTCACTTCCATCATCGATGACTTGAACCCGTCCACGTATCTGTAAGATTCGATTTTTCTCCATTTGATCGAGTATGAAAAGGCGCTCTCAAATTCCACCCGGCACTTTCAGGCTAGATACTTCCTACAGATAGCAAAGAAACTCGAATCATCAATTTGTAATACTCGGCCGTCAAAAATTAATGATTTTATTGAATAATATCAAAATAAAACGCACTCGCCCTCCACCAGCTCCTGTCCCGTCTTGTGATCATTCCCGCGATCTTGATTGAGTCATCCAACCGCCGAAGTTGAACTGGTTCAGAAATAGTAACCAATACCTCTCGTATGAGAGATATTGGTTACTATTTCAGCGTGACAGAGCTCCTAGCTCACGCCACATTTTTTAGCACGCGTGACAGAGCTCCTAGCTCACGCCAAATTTTTTAGCACGCGTGACAGAGCTCCTAGCTCACGCCACATTTTTTAGCACGCGTGACAGAGCTCCTAGCTCACGCCACATCCTAAAGCACGCGTGACAGAGCTCCTAGCTCACGCCACATTTTTAGCACGCGTGACAGAGCTCCTAGCTCACGCCACATTTTTAGCACGCGTGACAGAGCTCCTAGCTCACGCCACATTTTTAGCACGCGTGACAGAGCTCCTAGCTCACGCCACATCCTAAAGCACGCGTGACAGAGCTCCTAGCTCACGCCACATTTTTAGCACGCGTGACAGAGCTCCTAGCTCACGCCACATTTTAAAGCACGCGTGACAGAGCTCCTAGCTCACGCCACATTTTTTAGCACGCGTGACAGAGCTCCTAGCTCACGCCACATTCAAAAGCACGCGTGACAGAGCTCCTAGCTCACGCCACATTTTAAAGCACGCGTGACAGAGCTCCTAGCTCACGCCACATTTTTTAGCACGCGTGACAGAGCTCCTAGCTCACGCCACATCCTAAAGCACGCGTGACAGAGCTCCTAGCTCACGCCACATTTTTTAGCACGCGTGACAGAGCTCCTAGCTCACGCCACATTTTTAGCACGCGTGACAGAGCTCCTAGCTCACGCCACATTTTTTAGCACGCGTGACAGAGCTCCTAGCTCACGCCACATCCTAAAGCACGCGTGACAGAGCTCCTAGCTCACGCCACATTTTTAGCACGCGTGACAGAGCTCCTAGCTCACGCCACATTTTTTAGCACGCGTGACAGAGCTCCTAGCTCACGCCACATCCAAAAGCACGCGTGACAGAGCTCCTAGCTCACGCCACATTTTAAAGCACGCGTGACAGAGCTCCTAGCTCACGCCACATTTTTAGCACGCGTGACAGAGCTCCTAGCTCACGCCACATTTTTTAGCACGCGTGACAGAGCTCCTAGCTCACGCCACATCCAAAAGCACGCGTGACAGAGCTCCTAGCTCACGCCACATCCTAAAGCACGCGTGACAGAGCTCCTAGCTCACGCCACATTTTTAGCACGCGTGACAGAGCTCCTAGCTCACGCCACATTTTTTAGCACGCGTGACAGAGCTCCTAGCTCACGCCACATCCTAAAGCACGCGTGACAGAGCTCCTAGCTCACGCCACATTTTAAAGCACGCGTGACAGAGCTCCTAGCTCACGCCACATTTTTAGCACGCGTGACAGAGCTCCTAGCTCACGCCACATTTTTAGCACGCGTGACAGAGCTCCTAGCTCACGCCACATTTTAAAGCACGCGTGACAGAGCTCCTAGCTCACGCCACATTTTTAGCACGCGTGACAGAGCTCCTAGCTCACGCCACATTTTTTAGCACGCGTGACAGAGCTCCTAGCTCACGCCACATCCAAAAGCACGCGTGACAGAGCTCCTAGCTCACGCCACATTTTAAAGCACGCGTGACAGAGCTCCTAGCTCACGCCACATTTTTAGCACGCGTGACAGAGCTCCTAGCTCACGCCACATTTTTTAGCACGCGTGACAGAGCTCCTAGCTCACGCCACATCCAAAAGCACGCGTGACAGAGCTCCTAGCTCACGCCACATTTTTAGCACGCGTGACAGAGCTCCTAGCTCACGCCACATTTTTTAGCACGCGTGACAGAGCTCCTAGCTCACGCCACATCCTAAAGCACGCGTGACAGAGCTCCTAGCTCACGCCACATTTTAAAGCACGCGTGACAGAGCTCCTAGCTCACGCCACATTTTTAGCACGCGTGACAGAGCTCCTAGCTCACGCCACATTTTTAGCACGCGTGACAGAGCTCCTAGCTCACGCCACATCCTAAAGCACGCGTGACAGAGCTCCTAGCTCACGCCACATTTTTAGCACGCGTGACAGAGCTCCTAGCTCACGCCACATTTTTTAGCACGCGTGACAGAGCTCCTAGCTCACGCCACATCCTAAAGCACGCGTGACAGAGCTCCTAGCTCACGCCACATCCAAAAGCACGCGTGACAGAGCTCCTAGCTCACGCCACATTTTAAAGCACGCGTGACAGAGCTCCTAGCTCACGCCACATTTTTTAGCACGCGTGACAGAGCTCCTAGCTCACGCCACATCCAAAAGCACGCGTGACAGAGCTCCTAGCTCACGCCACATTTTAAAGCACGCGTGACAGAGCTCCTAGCTCACGCCACATTTTTTAGCACGCGTGACAGAGCTCCTAGCTCACGCCACATCCTAAAGCACGCGTGACAGAGCTCCTAGCTCACGCCACATTTTTTAGCACGCGTGACAGAGCTCCTAGCTCACGCCACATTTTTTAGCACGCGTGACAGAGCTCCTAGCTCACGCCACATTTTTTAGCACGCGTGACAGAGCTCCTAGCTCACGCCACATCCTAAGGTGTACTTAGTTTTAGATTCCTTGGTCAGCATGACAAAGTCCTTCCTTGGTCGGGGTGCTCGTCAGCCAGTCCACGTGTTAAGCACTGCAATTGCAAACACATAGTTGTTGGATATAAACAAAATTAATGATTAAGTTACTGTTTTTAAAAAGTTAAGTTAGTTGTTTATAAGTTTTGGTTATGTTTCTGGTCATTTCTTCCGTTTTTGTCGATCAGTGGTTTGTTCTTCTATATTTTTTGTTCAAATTTACCAGAAAACGTGATGTGCGTAGGTCCTTACGGGAGGAGCATTTGACCTCTTCGTATAGTCTTATGCGATATAAAGCGAAAAGAGCAGTAGAAACAATATCGGTCATCACCTGTCACATGATGGAAGGGGGGGGGGAGGAAGGGTGAGAATAGACAAATAGATGCTAACCCTATTTTGATTCCTATTTGTGGCAACACACGCGGATCACAAGGGACAGTAAATTACGTAAAAGACTCAGATTGCATTATGCTCCTTTATTATGGCGCATGTTTGGTTATTTCACACACTTCCTTCTTCTTTCTCACCAGGTCTGCGTAGGCCAACCAGTCAGAAGCATTCGTTGGAGAGATGGAAAGAGACGTCAGTGTACAGACGAAGGCGAGAGAAGGAAAGACTGTCGCAGCCTGGAAAGAGGAAGTTACACAATACTTCATAGAAATGAAAAGGGGTATCTAACGAAAGCAATTAGTACGAGTCACCAATTCTGCTCTCATCAATCAATAATATCGATAATTACCGTACCTTCTGGACGAGATTCTTGGCGAGACACTCGGGCACATTGCGCAGCTTCAGCGGGTTCCACGTCTGCAACGAGGATAATTGATTGATTACGATAGTAAAATACTACCGTGTGTGAGCATTGAACAGGGCTAGTGCATTCAATGAGGGCTATTAGTATCCCAAAGGGCGCAAATCCTTTAGAGAAGTAACTATCGCAATTCCACACGTTATTTTCTAAAGCCGTAATGTTAAGTTTCGTGATTCACCTTTGTCTTTTTGACTTCTTCCTTCTTTCATTCACTTGAGGATCATAGGAATTGTTGTAGTCGATGGGCAACGAGTTGTCGTCGGCAAGAAAGAGACCATTGGAGTGCACTGTAATTGTTGATTATTTAAGCAAACAACAACTGTGGACGATGACACAAATTCGAAGGTTAAAGAGGATATGCGTAGATGGGGGGTCGAATCAAGAAAGGGTAAGTAAACCTTGCTCAGAAGAGCGAACGGCGTAAATAAGTTCATAACTGTGATTCCAACAAACACAGCTGTTATCCAAAACGCGCAAACCGCATAATTCGCTTCAAAATGGATACTTCAATGATCTTACGATCAAATGATTAAAAGTTAAAAGAATGGATGTTAGCAAAATAAACGAGAAATGAGAGAAGGGAAGGGAAACATGAATAAAAGTGCTTAATTATTTTAGCAATGAAATCGTACAGCGCGGGGCCATAAACACATCCAAATGGGGGAAAATGGGACGAATATTCAGAAGAACTTTGGAGGCACTCGCGAGAAACAAAATAGCGATAAAGTGGGGATTAAACAACAATTTCGAGAGCAAAATAAGGAACCTCGATCACATACAGAGCGCAGCAGGTGCTAACGGCATCGATTAGTTCAAAAACATACAGTACTCCTAGCTAATCACAAAACTATTTTTTTCCAAAATTGCTAAATTTTATAATTATATTTTGGCTTGTTTGAGCTTGATTTTAGTGGCATGGTTGGGACAACAAAAATTCGATAAGCAACTAAAAATGAACGCTTGTTGGTCGAGTCTGTTTTGATGCGGATGGTTACTTTTCCATTGATGTTCAAGCTCACTCACGAGAATAGGGAATTGGGGGGGGGGGAAGGAATACGGTATGAAACGGATAAATTATGATATACGACTTCGACTCCAGCAGGTAATTCAGAGGTACTGCGAACCTGTGGAACTTTTCATGGGCATCTC
>OU461584.1:50500-165500 GCA_911812115.1 Pristionchus exspectatus
TACGAGAGGTATTGACTGTTTTTTCAGAACCAGTGCGACTTCGGCAGCTGGATGACTCAAGCAGGACGAGGTTCAATTGCGGACGACACGTCACGATTTCGTCGGTGAGTCCATGATTTCGAATTCCTAAATGTATCACTTATATTCCATTTTGCAGTTGGATGTCTACCCCCACTTGGACACGTACTCTAGCGGAGCGACACATCACTGCTTCAAGAGGTACGGTAGATTACGGTAGAAGTGCTGCAATTTATGAAATATTCAGTTCTTCCAATGTGTTTTGCCTGTGTTTTGCCAATATTTTTTAAAGTTTAATTATTTGATAGTAAAACCATGGGTGAATCGTACGTCAATTTTGAATAAACTAATGCAGCGTATTTGGTCTTATTGATATATTGATATAATATATTGCGTTGCTCGAAGATTTCAATCTATTTTGCGAGACTGTAAAAGTAGCCAGTATCTCGCAGACAAAGGATTCTGGTTACTTTTCAGAATCAGTTCAACTTCGGCAGCTGGATGGCTCAAGGCGAGCGAGATCTTCGTGTATGTTGTTTGCCTTTCCCCGTAGTAGATTCAAAAAGCCCGCCCTATCTCCATCTCAACTCTGTTTCATCACAACAAATTTGCGGACATCTGTAACATTTTAATATTCCCCCATTCGATGTATTCGCATTCCCTCATGGGTTTTTTCGTGTATGTTGTTAGTCTTTCTACCACAAATCCTTCTCATGTTCGAAATTTACGTTATTTCCCAATTAATCGATCTCCATTCGATGTTACCGTGTGTCCAAGGTAATGTTACATCATTGTTGTTTGTTTACGATTCTATGCCTGTCCTGTTAAGTTTGAATGTTGATCTTTGTCTGTCCACTGTTCATAAAGAATGTTTTTCCATTTTCGTCTCTCGACTCGGCATGCCGTTGTGAATCGGCTTGTAATCTATCTCTTTTCGGATGCCCTTATCAATTACATTTTGTGATTTGTACATAGGTTGATATCAGGCAAGAGAAATGTTTTGCTTTTAATTTAATTTAAATGGAATCGGGAACTTTTCATTAGATTGTCAACAACATTTTAAAAGCATTCGCAAAAGCCAAATCCAAAACAAACCAGCCTTGATTCATCATTACTTCCCATTTTTAATTTTCGTCAACCCCATAAACATTTTCGTTATTTCATTGCCGCGACATCACTGATTTATTAATCAATATTTACAGTACCCCTAATGGCCGCTCACTCCCTGATGACCAACTGTTGCCCTTCTACGGCAAGAATTCGCAAGGCAACTTCGACTAGTGGGATGAATTAGAATGCAGGAGGAAAAGGAGGAGAATGTAAAGGTGAATTACTACAGATCGATAGCTTACGAATAAGAAAGCGTGAACGCTCGTACTATTTGCTTTAGTTAGAGTTTATCTTTGTTAATCCTGAATAGTTGCACATGGGACTTCGGTTTTACAAATGATATTAGTCAATTTCGGCATAGCGTTGAATAATTGCCGCTCGATGTAGACACGAATATATCAATAAGCACTTTTATGAGCTTCAAACTGGCCCACTAACAGTCTCTTTCGAATTGCGAATTATCGATTGTCTGCTCAGGACATCCTTCTCCATCGACCGCCAGATCTTCGTCATCTTCGAGATCACAACACTCCCGTTGAGCGACGGTAACCAGAAGACAAGAAGGATAGATAGTCGATCGACGATGTCAAAGCTAAGTTGCGCTCCCCTTAGGTTACGGCGTGGGTCAGGTGCCCCGTCGTGCGTGCTCCCCTTAGGGTACGGCGTGGGTCAGGTGCCCCGTCGTGCGTGCTCCCCTTAGGTTACGGCGTGGGTCAGGTGCCCCGTCGTGCGTGCTCCCCTTAGGGTACGGCGTGGGTCAGGTGCCCCGTCGTGCTTCCCCCCCCCCTTAGGGTACGGCGTGGGTCAGGTGCCCCGTCGTGCGTGCTCCCCTTAGGTTACGGCGTGGGTCAGGTGCCCCGTCGTGCGTGCTCCCCTTAAGTTACGGCGTGGGTCAGGTGCCCCGTCGTGCTTGCTCCCCTTAGGGTACGGCGTGGGTCAGGTGCCCCGTCGTGCGTGCTCCCCTTAGGTTACGGCGTGGGTCAGGTGCCCCGTCGTGCGTGCTCCCCTTAGGTTACGGCGTGGGTCAGGTGCCCCGTCGTGCGTGCCCCCCCTTAGGTTACGGCGTGGGTCAGGTGCCCCGTCGTGCGTGCTCCCCTTAGGTTACGGCGTGGGTCAGGTGCCCCGTCGTGCGTGCTCCCCTTAGGTTACGGCGTGGGTCAGGTGCCCCGTCGTGCGTGCTCCCCTTAGGGTACGGCGTGGGTCAGGTGCCCCGTCGTGCGTGCTCCCCTTAGGTTACGGCGTGGGTCAGGTGCCCCGTCGTGCGTGCTCCCCTTAGGGTACGGCGTGGGTCAGGTGCCCCGTCGTGCGTGCTCCCCTTAGGGTACGGCGTGGGTCAGGTGCCCCGTCGTGCGTGCTCCCCTTAGGTTACGGCGTGGGTCAGGTGCCCCGCCGTGCGTGCTCCCCTTAGGTTACGGCGTGGGTCAGGTTCCCCGCCCCGACCCGAGCACTAGGCCACTGCCTAGTGTCTCTTTAGTGCCTCTCATACGAGAGGTATTGACTGTTTTTTCAGAACCAGTGCGACTTCGGCAGCTGGATGACTCAAGCAGGACGAGGTTCAATTGCGGACGACACGTCACGATTTCGTCGGTGAGTCCATGATTTCGAATTCCTAAATGTATCACTTATATTCCATTTTGCAGTTGGATGTCTACCCCCACTTGGACACGTACTCTAGCGGAGCGACACATCACTGCTTCAAGAGGTACGGTAGATTACGGTAGAAGTGCTGCAATTTATGAAATATTCAGTTCTTCCAATGTGTTTTGCCTGTGTTTTGCCAATATTTTTTAAAGTTTAATTATTTGATAGTAAAACCATGGGTGAATCGTACGTCAATTTTGAATAAACTAATGCAGCGTATTTGGTCTTATTGATATATTGATATAATATATTGCGTTGCTCGAAGATTTCAATCTATTTTGCGAGACTGTAAAAGTAGCCAGTATCTCGCAGACAAAGGATTCTGGTTACTTTTCAGAATCAGTTCAACTTCGGCAGCTGGATGGCTCAAGGCGAGCGAGATCTTCGTGTATGTTGTTTGCCTTTCCCCGTAGTAGATTCAAAAAGCCCGCCCTATCTCCATCTCAACTCTGTTTCATCACAACAAATTTGCGGACATCTGTAACATTTTAATATTCCCCCATTCGATGTATTCGCATTCCCTCATGGGTTTTTTCGTGTATGTTGTTAGTCTTTCTACCACAAAACCTTCTCATGTTCGAAATTTACGTTATTTCCCAATTAATCGATCTCCATTCGATGTTACCGTGTGTCCAAGGTAATGTTACATCATTGTTGTTTGTTTACGATTCTATGCCTGTCCTGTTAAGTTTGAATGTTGATCTTTGTCTGTCCACTGTTCATAAAGAATGTTTTTCCATTTTCGTCTCTCGACTCGGCATGCCGTTGTGAATCGGCTTGTAATCTATCTCTTTTCGGATGCCCTTATCAATTACATTTTGTGATTTGTACATAGGTTGATATCAGGCAAGAGAAATGTTTTGCTTTTAATTTAATTTAAATGGAATCGGGAACTTTTCATTAGATTGTCAACAACATTTTAAAAGCATTCGCAAAAGCCAAATCCAAAACAAACCAGCCTTGATTCATCATTACTTCCCATTTTTAATTTTCGTCAACCCCATAAACATTTTCGTTATTTCATTGCCGCGACATCACTGATTTATTAATCAATATTTACAGTACCCCTAATGGCCGCTCACTCCCGGATGACCAACTGTTGCCCTTCTACGGCAAGAATTCGCAAGGCAACTTCGACTAGTGGGATGAATTAGAATGCAGGAGGAAAAGGAGGAGAATGTAAAGGTGAATTACTACAGATCGATAGCTTACGAATAAGAAAGCGTGAACGCTCGTACTATTTGCTTTAGTTAGAGTTTATCTTTGTTAATCCTGAATAGTTGCACATGGGACTTCGGTTTTACAAATGATATTAGTCAATTTCGGCATAGCGTTGAATAATTGCCGCTCGATGTAGACACGAATATATCAATAAGCACTTTTATGAGCTTCAAACTGGCCCACTAACAGTCTCTTTCGAATTGCGAATTATCGATTGTCTGCTCAGGACATCCTTCTCCATCGACCGCCAGATCTTCGTCATCTTCGAGATCACAACACTCCCGTTGAGCGACGGTAACCAGAAGACAAGAAGGATAGATAGTCGATCGACGATGTCAAAGCTAAGTTGCGCTCCCCTTAGGTTACGGCGTGGGTCAGGTGCCCCGTCGTGCGTGCTCCCCTTAGGGTACGGCGTGGGTCAGGTGCCCCGTCGTGCGTGCTCCCCTTAGGTTACGGCGTGGGTCAGGTGCCCCGTCGTGCGTGCTCCCCTTAGGGTACGGCGTGGGTCAGGTGCCCCGTCGTGCTTCCCCCCCCCCTTAGGTTACGGCGTGGGTCAGGTGCCCCGTCGTGCGTGCTCCCCTTAGGGTACGGCGTGGGTCAGGTGCCCCGTCGTGCGTGCTCCCCTTAGGTTACGGCGTGGGTCAGGTGCCCCGTCGTGCGTGCTCCCCTTAGGGTACGGCGTGGGTCAGGTGCCCCGTCGTGCGTGCTCCCCTTAGGTTACGGCGTGGGTCAGGTGCCCCGTCGTGCGTGCTCCCCTTAGGGTACGGCGTGGGTCAGGTGCCCCGTCGTGCGTGCTCCCCTTAGGTTACGGCGTGGGTCAGGTGCCCCGTCGTGCGTGCTCCCCTTAAGTTACGGCGTGGGTCAGGTGCCCCGTCGTGCTTGCTCCCCTTAGGGTACGGCGTGGGTCAGGTGCCCGTCGTGCGTGCTCCCCTTAGGTTACGGCGTGGGTCAGGTGCCCCGTCGTGCGTGCTCCCCTTAGGTTACGGCGTGGGTCAGGTGCCCCGTCGTGCGTGCCCCCCCCTTAGGTTACGGCGTGGGTCAGGTGCCCCGTCGTGCGTGCTCCCCTTAGGTTACGGCGTGGGTCAGGTGCCCCGTCGTGCGTGCTCCCCTTAGGTTACGGCGTGGGTCAGGTGCCCCGTCGTGCGTGCTCCCCTTAGGGTACGGCGTGGGTCAGGTGCCCCGTCGTGCGAGCTCCCCTTAGGTTACGGCGTGGGTCAGGTGCCCCGTCGTGCGTGCTCCCCTTAGGGTACGGCGTGGGTCAGGTGCCCCGTCGTGCGTGCTCCCCTTAGGTTACGGCGTGGGTCAGGTGCCCCGTCGTGCGTGCTCCCCTTAGGTTACGGCGTGGGTCAGGTGCCCCGTCGTGCGTGCTCCCCTTAGGGTACGGCGTGGGTCAGGTGCCCCGTCGTGCGAGCTCCCCTTAGGTTACGGCGTGGGTCAGGTGCCCCGTCGTGCGTGCTCCCCTTAGGGTACGGCGTGGGTCAGGTGCCCCGTCGTGCGTGCTCCCCTTAGGTTACGGCGTGGGTCAGGTGCCCCGCCGTGCGTGCTCCCCTTAGGTTACGGCGTGGGTCAGGTTCCCCGCCCCGACCCGAGCACTAGGCCACTGCCTAGTGTCTCTTTAGTGCCTCTCATACGAGAGGTATTGACTGTTTTTTCAGAACCAGTGCGACTTCGGCAGCTGGATGACTCAAGCAGGACGAGGTTCAATTGCGGACGACACGTCACGATTTCGTCGGTGAGTCCATGATTTCGAATTCCTAAATGTATCACTTATATTCCATTTTGCAGTTGGATGTCTACCCCCACTTGGACACGTACTCTAGCGGAGCGACACATCACTGCTTCAAGAGGTACGGTAGATTACGGTAGAAGTGCTGCAATTTATGAAATATTCAGTTCTTCCAATGTGTTTTGCCTGTGTTTTGCCAATATTTTTAAAGTTTAATTATTTGATAGTAAAACCATGGGTGAATCGTACGTCAATTTTGAATAAACTAATGCAGCGTATTTGGTCTTATTGATATATTGATATAATATATTGCGTTGCTCGAAGATTTCAATCTATTTTGCGAGACTGTAAAAGTAGCCAGTATCTCGCAGACAAAGGATTCTGGTTACTTTTCAGAATCAGTTCAACTTCGGCAGCTGGATGGCTCAAGGCGAGCGAGATCTTCGTGTATGTTGTTTGCCTTTCCCCGTAGTAGATTCAAAAAGCCCGCCCTATCTCCATCTCAACTCTGTTTCATCACAACAAATTTGCGGACATCTGTAACATTTTAATATTCCCCCATTCGATGTATTCGCATTCCCTCATGGGTTTTTTCGTGTATGTTGTTAGTCTTTCTACCACAAAACCTTCTCATGTTCGAAATTTACGTTATTTCCCAATTAATCGATCTCCATTCGATGTTACCGTGTGTCCAAGGTAATGTTACATCATTGTTGTTTGTTTACGATTCTATGCCTGTCCTGTTAAGTTTGAATGTTGATCTTTGTCTGTCCACTGTTCATAAAGAATGTTTTTCCATTTTCGTCTCTCGACTCGGCATGCCGTTGTGAATCGGCTTGTAATCTATCTCTTTTCGGATGCCCTTATCAATTACATTTTGTGATTTGTACATAGGTTGATATCAGGCAAGAGAAATGTTTTGCTTTTAATTTAATTTAAATGGAATCGGGAACTTTTCATTAGATTGTCAACAACATTTTAAAAGCATTCGCAAAAGCCAAATCCAAAACAAACCAGCCTTGATTCATCATTACTTCCCATTTTTAATTTTCGTCAACCCCATAAACATTTTCGTTATTTCATTGCCGCGACATCACTGATTTATTAATCAATATTTACAGTACCCCTAATGGCCGCTCACTCCCGGATGACCAACTGTTGCCCTTCTACGGCAAGAATTCGCAAGGCAACTTCGACTAGTGGGATGAATTAGAATGCAGGAGGAAAAGGAGGAGAATGTAAAGGTGAATTACTACAGATCGATAGCTTACGAATAAGAAAGCGTGAACGCTCGTACTATTTGCTTTAGTTAGAGTTTATCTTTGTTAATCCTGAATAGTTGCACATGGGACTTCGGTTTTACAAATGATATTAGTCAATTTCGGCATAGCGTTGAATAATTGCCGCTCGATGTAGACACGAATATATCAATAAGCACTTTTATGAGCTTCAAACTGGCCCACTAACAGTCTCTTTCGAATTGCGAATTATCGATTGTCTGCTCAGGACATCCTTCTCCATCGACCGCCAGATCTTCGTCATCTTCGAGATCACAACACTCCCGTTGAGCGACGGTAACCAGAAGACAAGAAGGATAGATAGTCGATCGACGATGTCAAAGCTAAGTTGCGCTCCCCTTAGGTTACGGCGTGGGTCAGGTGCCCCGTCGTGCGTGCTCCCCTTAGGGTACGGCGTGGGTCAGGTGCCCCGTCGTGCGTGCTCCCCTTAGGTTACGGCGTGGGTCAGGTGCCCCGTCGTGCGTGCTCCCCTTAGGGTACGGCGTGGGTCAGGTGCCCCGTCGTGCTTCCCCCCCCCTTAGGTTACGGCGTGGGTCAGGTGCCCCGTCGTGCGTGCTCCCCTTAGGGTACGGCGTGGGTCAGGTGCCCCGTCGTGCGTGCTCCCCTTAGGTTACGGCGTGGGTCAGGTGCCCCGTCGTGCGTGCTCCCCTTAGGGTACGGCGTGGGTCAGGTGCCCCGTCGTGCGTGCTCCCCTTAGGTTACGGCGTGGGTCAGGTGCCCCGTCGTGCGTGCTCCCCTTAGGGTACGGCGTGGGTCAGGTGCCCCGTCGTGCGTGCTCCCCTTAGGTTACGGCGTGGGTCAGGTGCCCCGTCGTGCGTGCTCCCCTTAAGTTACGGCGTGGGTCAGGTGCCCCGTCGTGCTTGCTCCCCTTAGGGTACGGCGTGGGTCAGGTGCCCCGTCGTGCGTGCTCCCCTTAGGTTACGGCGTGGGTCAGGTGCCCCGTCGTGCGTGCTCCCCTTAGGTTACGGCGTGGGTCAGGTGCCCCGTCGTGCGTGCCCCCCCTTAGGTTACGGCGTGGGTCAGGTGCCCCGTCGTGCGTGCTCCCCTTAGGTTACGGCGTGGGTCAGGTGCCCCGTCGTGCGTGCTCCCCTTAGGTTACGGCGTGGGTCAGGTGCCCCGTCGTGCGTGCTCCCCTTAGGGTACGGCGTGGGTCAGGTGCCCCGTCGTGCGAGCTCCCCTTAGGTTACGGCGTGGGTCAGGTGCCCCGTCGTGCGTGCTCCCCTTAGGGTACGGCGTGGGTCAGGTGCCCCGTCGTGCGTGCTCCCCTTAGGTTACGGCGTGGGTCAGGTGCCCCGCCGTGCGTGCTCCCCTTAGGTTACGGCGTGGGTCAGGTTCCCCGCCCCGACCCGAGCACTAGGCCACTGCCTAGTGTCTCTTTAGTGCCTCTCATACGAGAGGTATTGACTGTTTTTTCAGAACCAGTGCGACTTCGGCAGCTGGATGACTCAAGCAGGACGAGGTTCAATTGCGGACGACACGTCACGATTTCGTCGGTGAGTCCATGATTTCGAATTCCTAAATGTATCACTTATATTCCATTTTGCAGTTGGATGTCTACCCCCACTTGGACACGTACTCTAGCGGAGCGACACATCACTGCTTCAAGAGGTACGGTAGATTACGGTAGAAGTGCTGCAATTTATGAAATATTCAGTTCTTCCAATGTGTTTTGCCTGTGTTTTGCCAATATTTTTTAAAGTTTAATTATTTGATAGTAAAACCATGGGTGAATCGTACGTCAATTTTGAATAAACTAATGCAGCGTATTTGGTCTTATTGATATATTGATATAATATATTGCGTTGCTCGAAGATTTCAATCTATTTTGCGAGACTGTAAAAGTAGCCAGTATCTCGCAGACAAAGGATTCTGGTTACTTTTCAGAATCAGTTCAACTTCGGCAGCTGGATGGCTCAAGGCGAGCGAGATCTTCGTGTATGTTGTTTGCCTTTCCCCGTAGTAGATTCAAAAAGCCCGCCCTATCTCCATCTCAACTCTGTTTCATCACAACAAATTTGCGGACATCTGTAACATTTTAATATTCCCCCATTCGATGTATTCGCATTCCCTCATGGGTTTTTTCGTGTATGTTGTTAGTCTTTCTACCACAAAACCTTCTCATGTTCGAAATTTACGTTATTTCCCAATTAATCGATCTCCATTCGATGTTACCGTGTGTCCAAGGTAATGTTACATCATTGTTGTTTGTTTACGATTCTATGCCTGTCCTGTTAAGTTTGAATGTTGATCTTTGTCTGTCCACTGTTCATAAAGAATGTTTTTCCATTTTCGTCTCTCGACTCGGCATGCCGTTGTGAATCGGCTTGTAATCTATCTCTTTTCGGATGCCCTTATCAATTACATTTTGTGATTTGTACATAGGTTGATATCAGGCAAGAGAAATGTTTTGCTTTTAATTTAATTTAAATGGAATCGGGAACTTTTCATTAGATTGTCAACAACATTTTAAAAGCATTCGCAAAAGCCAAATCCAAAACAAACCAGCCTTGATTCATCATTACTTCCCATTTTTAATTTTCGTCAACCCCATAAACATTTTCGTTATTTCATTGCCGCGACATCACTGATTTATTAATCAATATTTACAGTACCCCTAATGGCCGCTCACTCCCGGATGACCAACTGTTGCCCTTCTACGGCAAGAATTCGCAAGGCAACTTCGACTAGTGGGATGAATTAGAATGCAGGAGGAAAAGGAGGAGAATGTAAAGGTGAATTACTACAGATGGCTTACGAATAAGAAAGCGTGAACGCTCGTACTATTTGCTTTAGTTAGAGTTTATCTTTGTTAATCCTGAATAGTTGCACATGGGACTTCGGTTTTACAAATGATATTAGTCAATTTCGGCATAGCGTTGAATAATTGCCGCTCGATGTAGACACGAATATATCAATAAGCACTTTTATGAGCTTCAAACTGGCCCACTAACAGTCTCTTTCGAATTGCGAATTATCGATTGTCTGCTCAGGACATCCTTCTCCATCGACCGCCAGATCTTCGTCATCTTCGAGATCACAACACTCCCGTTGAGCGACGGTAACCAGAAGACAAGAAGGATAGATAGTCGATCGACGATGTCAAAGCTAAGTTGCGCTCCCCTTAGGTTACGGCGTGGGTCAGGTGCCCCGTCGTGCGTGCTCCCCTTAGGGTACGGCGTGGGTCAGGTGCCCCGTCGTGCGTGCTCCCCTTAGGTTACGGCGTGGGTCAGGTGCCCCGTCGTGCGTGCTCCCCTTAGGGTACGGCGTGGGTCAGGTGCCCCGTCGTGCTTCCCCCCCCCCCCTTAGGTTACGGCGTGGGTCAGGTGCCCCGTCGTGCGTGCTCCCCTTAGGGTACGGCGTGGGTCAGGTGCCCCGTCGTGCGTGCTCCCCTTAGGTTACGGCGTGGGTCAGGTGCCCCGTCGTGCTTCCCCCCTTAGGTTACGGCGTGGGTCAGGTGCCCCGTCGTGCGTGCTCCCCTTAGGTTACGGCGTGGGTCAGGTGCCCACGAGAGCGAGAAGATGAATGTGCTTCTGTAGCAGAAACGACGCAATTACTTTGGTGAGTCATCGTTCTCTTTTCAAGCTGATACAAGGTTTTCCCCTATTTTTCTGTAAAGTAAAAAGAAACAGTTATCCCGTTCGAGAAAATAATTCGAGAAAGGCTCGAATAAAAATGGAAAAATTGATATCTCCTCGATTTTCTCGTAGAGTCGACTATAATATTAGGAGCTTTCATCGAATTTTTTAATGGGTGCAAGCATGTCGGATTATTTTGATTATTGATTTATGGAACAAAAACGAGATATTCAACATTTGAGAAGCACTACGACTTCGGCTGCTGACTGAGTGACTCGCGTAGTGAGAGCAGGACGAGCTTCTCCCTCTACACGTAAACAAGACGATCTCTTTAGTGAGTCAATGTACCTCTGTATGTGATCGAGCTTCCTTATTTTGCTCTCGAAATTGTTGTTTAATCCCCACTTTATCGCTATTTTGTTTCTCGCGAGTGCCTCCCAAAGTTCTTCTGAATATTCGTCCCATTTTCCCCCATTTGGATGTGTTTATGGCCCCGCGCTGTACGATTTCATTGCTAAAATAATTAAGCACTTTTATTCATGTTCCCTTCCCTTCTCTCATTTCTCGTTTATTTTGCTAACATCCATTCTTTTAACTTTTAATCATTTGATCGTAAGATCATTGAAGTATCCATTTTGAAGCGAATTATGCGGTTTGCGCGTTTTGGATAACAGCTGTGTGTTGTTGGAATCACAGTTATGAAACTTATTTACGCCGTTCGCTCTTCTGAGCAAGGTTTACTTACCCTTTCTTGATTCGACCCCACCATCTACGCATATCCTCTTTAACCTTCGAATTTGTGTCATCGCCGACAGTCGTTGTTTATTTAAATAATCAATAATTACAGTGCACTCCAATGGTCTCTTTCTTGCCGACGACAACTCGTTGCCCATCGACTACAACAATTCCCAATGACGTCCTCAAGTGAATGAAAGAAGAAAGAACTCGAGCAGCTCTCCAGACAAACAAGGACTTTCCGATGCTGATCAAGGAAATAAAAAGCTAAGTTCCCCGCGCCTTCCCCGCCCGAGCACCAGGCCACTGACTGGGTTCGGGTTCCCCGCGCCTTCCCCGCCCGAGCACCAGGCCACTGACTGGGTTCGGGTTCCCCGCGCCTTCCCCACCCGAGCACCAGGCCACTGACTGGGTTCGGGTTCCCCGCGCCTTCCCCACCCGAGCACCAGGCCACTGACTGGGTTCTGGTTCCCCGCGCCTTCCCCGCCCGAGCACCAGGCCACTGACTGGGTTCGGGTTCCCCGCGCCTTCCCCGCCCGAGCACCAGGCCACTGACTGGGTTCGGGTTCCCCGCGCCTTCCCCGCCCGAGCACCAGGCCACTGACTGGGTTCGGGTTCCCCGCGCCTTCCCCACCCGAGCACCAGGCCACTGACTGGGTTCGGGTTCCCCGCGCCTTCCCCGCCCGAGCACCAGGCCACTGACTGGGTTCGGGTTCCCCGCGCCTTCCCCGCCCGAGCACCAGGCCACTGACTGGGTTCGGGTTCCCCGCGCCTTCCCCACCCGAGCACCAGGCCACTGACTGGGTTCGGGTTCCCCGCGCCTTCCCCGCCCGAGCACCAGGCCACTGACTGGGTTCGGGTTCCCCGCGCCTTCCCCACCCGAGCACCAGGCCACTGACTGGGTTCGGGTTCCCCGCGCCTTCCCCACCCGAGCACCAGGCCACTGACTGGGTTCGGGTTCCCCGCGCCTTCCCCGCCCGAGCACCAGGCCACTGACTGGGTTCGGGTTCCCCGCGCCTTCCCCGCCCGAGCACCAGGCCACTGACTGGGTTCGGGTTCCCCGCGCCTTCCCCGCCCGAGCACCAGGCCACTGACTGGGTTCGGGTTCCCCGCGCCTTCCCCACCCGAGCACCAGGCCACTGACTGGGTTCGGGTTCCCCGCGCCTTCCCCGCCCGAGCACCAGGCCACTGACTGGGTTCGGGTTCCCCGCGCCTTCCCCACCCGAGCACCAGGCCACTGACTGGGTTCGGGTTCCCCGCGCCTTCCCCACCCGAGCACCAGGCCACTGACTGGGTTCGGGTTCCCCGCGCCTTCCCCACCCGAGCACCAGGCCACTGACTGGGTTCTGGTTCCCCGCGCCTTCCCCGCCCGAGCACCAGGCCACTGACTGGGTTCGGGTTCCCCGCGCCTTCCCCACCCGAGCACCATGCCACTGACTGGGTTCGGGTTCCCCGCGCCTTCCCCACCCGAGCACCAGGCCACTGACTGGGTTCGGGTTCCCCGCGCCTTCCCCACCCGAGCACCAGGCCACTGACTGGGTTCGGGTTCCCCGCGCCTTCCCCACCCGAGCACCAGGCCACTGACTGGGTTCGGGTTCCCCGCGCCTTCCCCGCCCGAGCACCAGGCCACTGACTGGGTCCGGGTTCCCCGCGCCTTCCCCACCCGAGCACCAGGCCACTGACTGGGTTCGGGTTCCCCGCGCCTTCCCCGCCCGAGCACCAGGCCACTGACTGGGTTCGGGTTCCCCGCGCCTTCCCCACCCGAGCACCAGGCCACTGACTGGGTTCGGGTTCCCCGCGCCTTCCCCGCCCGAGCACCAGGCCACTGACTGGGTTCGGGTTCCCCGCGCCTTCCCCACCCGAGCACCAGGCCACTGACTGGGTTCGGGTTCCCCGCGCCTTCCCCACCCGAGCACCAGGCCACTGACTGGGTTCGGGTTCCCCGCGCCTTCCCCGCCCGAGCACCAGGCCACTGACTGGGTTCGGGTTCCCCGCGCCTTCCCCGCCCGAGCACCAGGCCACTGACTGGGTTCGGGTTCCCCGCGCCTTCCCCACCCGAGCACCAGGCCACTGACTGGGTTCGGGTTCCCCGCGCCTTCCCCACCCGAGCACCAGGCCACTGACTGGGTTCTGGTTCCCCGCGCCTTCCCCACCCGAGCACCAGGCCACTGACTGGGTTCGGGTTCCCCGCGCCTTCCCCACCCGAGCACCAGGCCACTGACTGGGTTCGGGTTCCCCGCGCCTTCCCCGCCCGAGCACCAGGCCACTGACTGGGTTCGGGTTCCCCGCGCCTTCCCCACCCGAGCACCAGGCCACTGACTGGGTTCGGGTTCCCCGCGCCTTCCCCGCCCGAGCACCAGGCCACTGACTGGGTTCGGGTTCCCCGCGGCTTCCCCGCCCGAGCACCAGGCCACTGACTGGGTTCGGGAGGAGGGGGTGGGGCTGAAATAGTAACCAATGCCTCTTTTACGAGAGGTATTGGTTACTATTTCAGAATCAGTTCAACTTCGGCGGTTGGATGACTCAATCAAGATCGCGGGAATGATCAACAAGACGGGACAGGAGCTGGTGGAGGGCGAGTGCGTTTTATTTTGATATTATTCAATAAAAAACATTAATTTTTGACGGCCGAGTATTACAAATTGATGATTCGAGTTTCTTTGCTATCTGTAGGAAGTATCTAGCCTGAAAGTGCCGGGTGGAATTTGAGAGCGCCTTTTCATACTCGATCAAATGGAGAAAAATCGAATCTTACAGATACGTGGACGGGTTCAAGTCATCGATGATGGAAGTGACTCGACAGTGGGTGAAAGGAGTTGGATTCGGCATTCTGATGAAGAGCACCGATCTATATGAGGGTAAGCGGATCCGGGCAAAACTGAAATGGAAATACCGTCCATCATACTGCATCGGCGTTTCAATAGGCGCATGAACGACGGGTCCTATAGTTGTAATGATAATGTGGTGATAATTTTTGATAAAATAAAACCGAGAAACTGGCAACCATGCCGATGACCATTTGGTGTTTCATGGCGCGCTCATAAGCTCGATTTCACTCCGGGGTGCAGTGAATTTGTCTTTCCCTCGAAAATCGAATAAAATGCGCAATGCCTTGTACTCTTATATTTCATCGACGATTGTCTAATCCATAAATTCTTCTATTTTATCATAATCTAATTTGATACATTTTTGAGGCATTCGTTGCCTTCGCCGTCTCGAGGAAATACTCAAGGAGATGTCGGCTGCAGTTGATATCATTGATAATAACAAGCTAAAGGTGAGGAACACTGTCCGACTCTCTCGATTCACAATGCTCTCTCGCTTTGGCTAACCGGGTCTATTTGACGGCTCCAATAAAGTTTTATGGCTTCTGTAGGAATGTGACGATTTTGTAGACGGCTTTCTATTTTCCGGTCGCGGAATAATTGATAATTTGCAGAGTACTTTCGACGACATTCGCTCCGCGATCAGACGCGATATCGTCTTCGCTTCCAGTCTCTACCTGTAAATCGATACACTTGGGTTACGGTAGCTGTAAATCGATAACCTGAGGGTTACGGTATCTGCATCGATGGATGTTTTTGTTACGGATATTGTATTGTTATTTGACTGATTTCATGATAAGAAGATCTCTCGTCTTCACCTAATTTATTTGTAAAGAAGAATGTAATGAATTTATGTGTTTTGCTGAATAAAGTTGGTTTCAACAGCGAATCAACAAAGACCAATGACAAAAGTATGCGAAAGAAAAGGAATGAGACATGGAGGTACGGTACCTGGGTATTAACATGAGCCATCGAGCTGAATTCTACTCATGATCAAGTGTAGTTCGTTTCTAGGGTATTCTGAAGGAAGATCATGTTCCAGCCGGCGAAGAGTGAAGAAACAGATTCCTCACTCAAATGTTCGCCTATTTGTACACTACAGTGCACTATTTCTTACACTTAAATTGTACGAACTTTGCAAATATAAAAATCTACATTTTTAATAATTGTGTTCGAAATTCAATTATCCTCCTCATCTTTCTCATTCGTTCCCTTCACAGACCTCTCATTCCCTACTCGTTTCCCCTTCTCGAATCGCCGATGGAAATCGTCCGCTCGTCCCGTAGGTCTTTTCAATCTTGCCTTGGTCCCGAGACGCCAACATCTTTTTGGAACGGTGCAAAGTGGTTGCGGCACTTTCCTAGTTGGCAACCAAGCCCCGCCCTCAGGCTATTTTTTGTTAAGAAAGTGCTTAGATTGCTTAGGCTAAGGCTTAGGTTGCTTAGTGTTCCGTGGTTGCTTTTCAGCGACGACCTCGACCCTGATATGCGGCGCCTGTTCGAGGAATACTATATAGCAAGGATGAATGAGGTCAGTTACCTGCACCCCGCAAAAGAGTACGGTAGGCTAGGGTACGGTAACGACCCCCCCCCTCGCCCTTCACACGTTACACAATATACGCTCAAAAATTTGTCGACGCCCTTTTCGATTGATTCTCGGGAACAGGCTACCGTACCGTGATTCTACCGTATACCCAATCCGCGTATCCTACCGTATCTATCAAACCGGGAAAACAGCTATCGTTCTTGAAGACGGTCCCCTATTCATGCTCAATCGCGGATCTTGTTAGCATATGGCCACGGTTTGTAAATATTTCAGAGATGGTCGGACAGACACGGCTCGGTCGGAATGCTCTTGATGGCAAACTGGCATGATGTTCTTACCGATACGCCTAGCTGCGGATTGCTACCGCTGATGGAGAGAGAAGAGGTGTGCTCACACTGTGAAAGAATCTGCCGCTGCGCAGAATACGGTAGTAAGATGGGCTACGATAGCACGATTGGTTACCGTAGAACGGTTGATTACGCGGTAGTAGGGAGATTCGGAAGCAGAGTAAAGAGAGGAAAGTCCTCTTACAATTTCACCAGAGGATTTGCCCCACTAGATCCCATCAATCGTTGCATTTTACAGAGCGGAATTTAGTAGTACGAGCGGAACGGGATATTCTGCCCGTTCAATAATGATCCTCTCAGGCCGTCTGGCATCTCATGTCGGAACGAGGGGGAGATGCCAACCAGTTGACTAATTTCGAACACGACCCCCTGCTGGATATTGCACTCGCTGTATGTTTTGTAAAACAGAGCTCACAACAGCAACAAGAAAACAACAACAACAACAAGTAAACAGCAAGAACTCGCAATACGGGTCGCCGTCTCTCTTCATTTCACACACTCTCTAGCCCGATCGAGTGGCTAGAGACTGTGTGAAATGAAGAGACGGTGACTCGCGTTGCGCACTCTTTCTGACAACAAGAGTTCGAGAAAAAACGAAGAATCTTCGACTGTTAAAAGAGTCCGTAAAAGGAGCCAATTACCCGTACTTCAAATCCTACATTACTCTAGAACGAGTTGACTACAGTACCTCACAATCAGAGCCGTCAATCCAGGGCCAGAGCCGTCAATCCACGACCGGCATTTTGCAGGCATGGCCGATCGGCGATCTCACCTTTGCACCTCCGGGCAACAACGGCCCGAACAGCTTCCTACTGGGCGCGCGCAGTCCGTATCCGCGCGAGCAACATCGCTACTTCACGGTGAGTAATAGAGCTCGAGATTAGGGCTGTCAGAGTGAGGAATCCGTCTCTTCATTCCGCGCACTCTCTTACTGGTCAGAGTGACGAGAGAGTGCGAGGAATGAAGAGACGGATTCTTCACTCTGACAGCCCTACTCGAGATATGCCGTCTCTTCATTTTGCACACTCTGTCGCCCGCTCGGTCGACGAGTGTGCAAAATGAAGAGACGGCGGCCCGAATTGCGCACTCTAGGTGAGACGAGATGGGAAACGGGCTCGGCAGAGGTTATCGATTAGCTAAAATATTTTGGCAAACCTAGGCCGTATACTGTGTAACAACCTCATTGCCCTGTAGCTTTTTGACTCTTTTGCGAAAGGAAACTCAATAATGCCAACTTGTTTTTAAAGGTGAGATTGTTTACTGTACAGCACTGACTGGATCGAATCACGGCTGATCATGCCTTGCAGATTACCAATCCCACGGACGCGCGATTGTCCTTCCTGATGACCTACACCCCGGAGACTCCAGCCTATCCGTTCATCCGTTTCGACCAGGAGAATGGTATATTGCATTCTAGAGTTCGAAATCTTTCTTGTGTTTGGTGCGTGGCAAGAACAACGGATTTAAAGTAAATAAATCTTATCGATTACAATTCTATGGGCTTCTTTAAAATTACATCTTCTCCTTCAATTCAGGCATCATCAAACCGAATGAATCGATCCGCCTCGGCCTCCACGTGAGACCGCTCGCGAATTACATCGAGGTACGGTACCCT
Source organism: Pristionchus exspectatus (assembly GCA_911812115.1). Classification (NCBI taxonomy): domain Eukaryota; kingdom Metazoa; phylum Nematoda; class Chromadorea; order Rhabditida; family Neodiplogasteridae; genus Pristionchus; species Pristionchus exspectatus. Next base: position 68,157 of record OU461584.1, read on the forward strand.
ACGGTATCCCACAATACTACCGTAACCACAATACGATACCGTAACTTTCGAAGTGTATACCGCAGTCACACAACAAAAATGCAAACAAAAGCACTACCGTAACCGACCATACTATACCATAACCTACCACATTACCATAAGCCACCATGCTACCGTAACCCACCATACCACCGTAATCCACCTTACTACCGTATTCGACCCTACTACCGTAACCCACCTTACTATCGTAAACCTTTACAGAATCGCCCGCCAGTGACGGTGAAGCTCGAGTGGGTGCGCGCGTTGGACGATCGAACGGACGAATGGAATGAAGAATGGCACGACAAGTGAGTCAGAAATATGAGTCGTTGTCTCTTCATTTCACACATTCTCTCGCCTCTCTGACCGACAGAGTGCGTGAAATGAAGAGACAATTGCGCGATTTCGAACTCTAATCTCTAATTTAGGCGATGTTAAAAACCGCGAATTATGCAAAGGACCGTACATGAATTTTTTACTACGATTTTTTGCGGTAGTATTACAGTAGCGATTTGGGTTTGTGGGAATGCTGTAATGAGCCATTTTAACGATTAACAACAGTTTTGGTCCGGATCTGAGATGTCCATGTCCGGCACTAACGGCCACACCATCGAATCTTAGCCGGTCTCTTAAACTATACTAATTGCAGGCACTGGCGCAAGTATGGCGTAGTGGATAGAGTGAGGAACGGGGCGTGCAAGTCCTTCGAGTTCACCGTCGTCTTCAGAGAAAATGTAGTACCTTATTACTGAATTGATAAGCCGATACGATACGATAAAGCCACTGCAGTCTTCCTTCTTCGTATGTGTAGATACATTAAAAACCATCCCAAGGCACACCAATGGTCTTTAATCCCATGTTAATCTTTGATCTCTTCACTGATCTCATTTTTCTTCTACGAAACTCCCTTGACAATAGGAATCAAATCGCCTCTTGGCTCTGAAATGTTTCATCGATACTTTTTCCGGGAATAGATTCTCCACTATTATTCATGTTCGTCGTAAAAAAAATTAAACGGGCTTTTTTTAAATTAAACGGGCTAGGAATCTAGTTGTGTACGAAATTGCGTTAATTCGTAGAGCCATTTTCTCGATTTTTCTCTCGATTATGTCCCTCTTCACTCCATCTCATAGTTTCTTCACTTCCACACTTTCCTTTTCCCACATAACTCATTCATTACCGTATCGCCCTCTCTCTCTTTCTAATTCGCAACTAATCATTTTCGCCCCCCGCTCTCCTTTCAATTCCCATTACTTTTCCATCTAATGACTGCAATGCGAAACTCAAGGATTTCTCTGCGCTCTCCTCCTTTTCCGTTATCTCTCGTCGTTCTCTGTCTGTCTGCTGTCTCTCCCATTCGATTGTCCCTCGCCTCTCCATACGCCTCCGTTTTTGTTCATTAGTGAAGTGGGGAATACGGCGATGAAATCGGCTGATTTATGCATTGTCTGCGGGTCTCGTGGGGGTACGGTAGCAGATACAAGAAGGTCGATCGGGAATTGACTTTTCGAAAAGAACTTGGCTATTTTTACGGTAGGATGAAGACGGTACTATACTTTGGAATTCCAATCATGAACTCTCTTTTCTCGATACGAAAAGTGCAGAACAAAAGATAGTAACTGACAACAACCTCGTTGTTCTCTCTTGTCCTTTCTTCATTCACTATCAACTCTCCCATAAAACTACCGTACCCTCCCCCCTCCTCTCGATCATTACTGCAGTAAATCATCAGGTCGACATGAAGGGAAGTACGTTTTCAGTTCTCAATCGCCTACCGTAACCCGTTTTTATCGATTGGTGACGATGACCTGAGAGAAACGCAATTCTCGAATCTCCATCGTAATCATTATGCATCTACCGTAACCCGAATCCATTATGGACCGCAGTTCATTTGGATGATTTGTGGGCTCAATTCAACCCCGTAATCTGGGGAAACGGGGGCCGTTTAGTGCCACGATCGCGCTCGTTTGATGACACCTTTTCGAGGCCAATTACCCAGTGATCTCTCCGTTTCGCACACTCTTTCGCCCGTCAGACAACGCGAGAGAGCGGGCGAAAGGGAGAGACGGCAGCTCGATTGACTCGGTCGGTGATCTTTGATCTCTGCCGATAGAGTGATAGGGACAATGGCCGTTTGGGCAGACTTTGATCCGCCTTGGGGGCGAACCAATAAAGTAGCCAATGGGCCTTCTTTTGTTCATGAACGGATACGTTTCATCTATTGTTTACCTTACACTGGGAACATTGGAAAGAATTTGGGTTAGCAATCGGAGGGAAACAATAAAATATCAATCTCAGATCCCTCTTCAGAGGAATGAGCCTGGCTTTTATCGGCTTCGAATACGTTTCACTCTTACTATACCTTCTATGCTGTGGCAAAACTTCGATAGAGTGATGAAGCGATTCTCAAAAAAATGCAAAATTGATCCCTAAAATTCCTATTCAATGGTCCTTACCTCATTCCTCGGCGTTAACTAACTCGCCTCGAAACCTACTTACAATGTGTCAGTTTACCAACACCTCCCGCTGCGACATGTTTCCCTTCTCTGCCCTCTCTCCCTTACGCCCGCTCTATCACCCGATCTGACCGACGAGAGAGCACAGAGATTTGAGAGAGTGGGGCTATTTGTCAGACCGCCCGCTGCGTTTGACTGTAGAGTTGTAAAAATACGCGCGTCACTCCATTTCGCATGCTCTCTGGGAGGTCAGAGGGACGAGAGAGCGTGTGAAATGAAGAGACGATGGCCAATCTTTCAAACTGTCAATACGGAGGCGGAGGAGAAATGAGGAAAGATCAGGGGAAATGAAGAGAGTTAGTGAAAGGCAAAACGATCCGAACGGGTTCGATGTGACAAGGTTGAATCATCAGCCGTTAATATTGCAGTGATTGAGATTTGAGAGGTTCATTCAAGGTTTAAAGATCATTAACAAGAGAATCACACTTGCCGAGAAGTTTCTTCATTTCGCACACACACACACTCAACACTCAGTGAGGCATGAAAGCACGCGAAATAAGGAGTCATTTCCGACTCATCACTCTGCGGGAAGCACAGCGCCAGTGGCAATGGCAAATTCGCGCCTTTTCTCGTGCCATCCTTCGTTCTTTGATAGAGATAGGCGCTGAAACAGGAAATTTTCGGTCGAGAAAGTGAGGGAAAGCATGAGAAAAGGCAGCAAGGATCAGCTTAATAGCCGGGAAGATGCGGGAACGGATAGTGCTGCTACTTTTAGCCTGTATTCAATTATCGATCGGCGCTCCTCCGGCGGAAAAGGTACCGCACTTCTATTACTTCTTCCTGGCTATTTTCTTATCGTGCAACCACTTTTGAACCTGCTTTCGGAGCATCTTTGATCTCAAGTATCACTAGATCTAGCAATCTTTATCCATTTCGATAATTGATTTTGATCTTTGATTTCTGATCTGATCTTTGATCTCCAGGCCGGCCCCGCTGCTAATCCATTCAAGGACGATGATTCGGATGCAGCAGATCCCACGCTGCCCTGTGAGTTTCATCGTGATTAGTTATTTTACATTTTGTTATTTCTCGTTGTGTGGGCTCGCCTATGTTTCACTCAGAGCATATCTTCTCAAGAAATATTATTCAGCTAATTCTTCCACTGATATTTTCAATAAAAATACCATTTTTTAGTTTGTAAAAATCTTCGTTGCATGCTCTCTGCATTCTTCTGACCAGCGTCGAGCAAACTAGATATCCATGTTTTCTTGCATTGCTTCAAGCACAGGCCACAGAGCAAAAAGCCGGGGAATCTGGGTGTTCTTTCTGCCCGGTAAAAACGCGGGCGGACCCTCGATTTGGTGCTTTCATGTCTGCTTCGACATCTTGTTAATAACACAAATATTCGCACATTTCAGACGCCCTCACCGAGGGCATCGACCTCTTCACGGTCCCATTAGAAGAGCTGGCAAAGAATGAGCGGTGAGTGTCTGACTCTCTCCATTTTCCCTGCTCTCTCACCTTCTCTGACCGACGAGAGAAGCAAGGGAACTGGAGCGAGTCTGTCACTCTAAAATCTACGCACTCTCTCGCACTCTCTTACCTCCCATCTAGAGAGCATGCGAAATCGAGAGAGCCACCAATTATTCGATATACCGACAGAGCCTCTCCATTTCCCTTACTCACATTGCCTGATTCTCCGGCTTGCTTGTTAGATCTCTCCATTTTGCCTGTGTTAATGCCATGGGGGTTGGGGGAGAAATGATGAGACTACCCCGCACAACAGCGACATAGATAAGTGAATCGAGGCCCGAGGGAGTGCAGCCGCCGGGATATCGGAGCAAAGCAGAAATCTTCCCATTTCAGCCCCGCAACAACGCTCAGCGAGCAGTGCAAGCAGTTCCTGCCGCATTTCCAGTTCGTTTTTCCCCATATTTTCTCCCTCTAAAATCGATAGTTACTCGTTACAGTTACAGTTAATTTTCTTCCAAAAGCACAGTTTTCGTTCACTGAGTTCGACTATGTTTCAACGGGCGTGTTTCTTTGGGCGAACACAGTTTGATAGTTGATCCCTCTGTCGATAATTTAGATAAAAAAACAAATTCTCAATTACTCCGAAAATTCGATAATTGCAGCTACTACTGCCGCTCTTCCAACATCGCCAAGTACAACGAGGAGGTCTTTATTTTTAATTTTGTAGTTTGATCTTCGATCTTTGTAGTTTGATCTTTGATCTCTGATCTTTGTCTCCCTCAGATTCGCATCATCTGCGAGCGGTACGAGGCGTACTGCTCGGACCGCGTGCTGCCCTCGATCAACCATGTTTGTAGTTTAATCTTTTGATCTTTCCAGTCTGTAGTTTGGTTTTGGCAGTCTGTAGTTTGATCTTTGAACTCTACTCTCCAGATTCGTCGGCAAATCATCGGCTGGAAAGCGGCGGGCATTCCAGTACGAGGAGTGCGCGCGCTGGAGAAATGCTACACCCGGTGCAAGGTAGGTGAACTTTGATCGTTTTTTGAAATTATCTAGTGGTTGACTTGTATTAAATATAGTTCATCCAGTGGATCAAAGATCAAAGTTCTGAGATCAAAGATCAACTCCTTGCAGGAAACCGACCCCACCTGCGTCAACGCGTGCGAGTGCATCCACCTACAGGTATGTTCAGTAGGAGACCCCGTGGTTCGGCTAACAAGCCCAAGTCAGCCCACTTCTCTGTTTTTGGCCCAGTCTTTTCTCGCAGAACATTCCCTGCCTATCACTCTCATTCCCTATCCCCATTCACATTCAGTGCGGTCGTAGCCGGGACAAAAAAACAGAGAAGTTGCCTACTCAGTGCTGATCGCACGAGCATTACTCTCAGTCCGCAACGCTCGCGAATGATTTCGTAAAAAAAACTAGCACATGGCCTTACCAGTGGGCACCACCTAGCGTTGTCTTACGACGTATAAAATCGCTTGACGTGGGTACACCTTTTTTAACTGACGACCGACGAGAATATCAACCCTAATCCTTTCTTTCCTCTAATGAATCCCGTCTGCAGTGGGTGATGGACTGGCAGTGCAGTCCGGGCAAAGTGAGCGCTGCGAATGTGCCCAATTGCCAGAGGTGAGACAATTTGGGTGTTGATTAGGGCTGTCAGAGTGAAGAATCCGTCTCTTCATTCCTCGCAGTCTCTCGTCACTCTGACTGGTAAGAGAGTGCGCGGAATGAAGAGACGGATTCTTCACTCTGACAGCCCTAGTGTTGATACAAAATATTTAAAGGTGAATCATGAAGTGATGAATGTGTTCCTTCTGGATATCGTTTTTCATATTTCCATATCTCAATTATTAGTTTTTGTCACCTCAACTCCCGAAATAATCATTCATCTGTATTCCGGCAACCAATATGACAACTTTGAAACATAATTTTATGTTTAAAACTCATTTCGAATCTATAACTATCGTACTTCTTTAGATGGCAAGCCAAGTGCCATCTCATCTGGCAGCCCTTACTCGACCTTACTCCGGCCGCCCACAGGGACTACGCTCCCCCACCACTCGTGAGGGGAGTATTCTATGGATACGACCCGCTCGGTAAGAATAGGCTAAAGACGGTAAGAATAGGCTAAAGAATAGGTAAGAATAGGTAAGAATAGGTTTCGGATAGACTGCAGCAATCTCAAATAGATGTCAAGTACTCAGGCATCCTGTATCTCCACTTCATAACTTGCCAAAATGAGTTGAGTTTCACCAAGCTTTCAACTGTTGATCATCCCGCAATTTACGGTAATGCCATCATTTTCTGTTCAAAAATAATCACAATCCTCGTTTTCTATATGTGATTTCGTTTTCATTGTTTATTGTTTCGATCAAATGTAAAAAACAAACAAATCCAAATCGCAGGCACGCACACGACCTTCGATCGCCCGCGCGACCACGGAGTGTCCTTCTGGAGAGGAACGAAGACGTCACTGGTCAATTGGCCGGAGGGTAAGATTTTCAGCCCACTGAGCCACCCCCCTCTCCAATCCGTTTTTCTGTCTTGCTCTGCGTAGTAGATCACTAAGTGTGATGGGAATTGGATAGCAGTGTTTCTTTATAAAGGGACATGAAGACGTTGCTGGTCAATTGGCCCGAAGGTACGGTATTTGCGTTTGGATGGGGATACGACAAGGCAGGTATGGGTATTATAGAGACACTAATGACCCAGACGAAAATTGCCCGAAGGTAAGATCACATCTCGAGCTTCCTCATTCGTATTGTGAACTCGAAACTTTGGGTTATGTTTTTTTTCAAGGTTATGCTTCAGACTCAATTAAATTGCGAATGACCGCACAAGTTGTTGGTATGAGGGCGATCTTTGTCAAAATTAAACAATAACTATCGAAGACTCATTATTCTTTCATTTTTGCGATTTCCGGGATGAAATTATCGGAGTCCCATCGAAAGAGCGGGATAATTCGCTCAGAAGGGACTGCAGCAGTCAAAATGCTGTGATTCCCTTCTGAGTGTTTCTAAAGAAATGCGAGCATGATATCTGATAAAATGATAAAATGCGAACAGGGTATCGGATGAAATACAATTCAGGCACGCCTCCACCTTCGTTATACTTCCTAATTTTCAAACTATTTTTTAAGCGAGCTAAAAAAACTGCGGGAGATCACTGCTAGCGACCTAGCAGTGATCTCCCGCAGGACGCAAGTGCCTAGATTAACGGGATGACCTTTATCTTTACCTTTTATTTATTCAGGCAAGCTCTCGCACGCATCGACCTTCGAGGTGCCGTTCCTCGGGTTGGAGGGCACGTGGGACCAGGTCAACGTCGGCTTCCCCAATCTGCGAACGTCAGTTATCTTTTTATTTATTGTTCCGCGCGTAGCGAAATTCCACCCATTTTGACGCTCTTCTTTATCTCACGTTGGACTTTATTTTAATTAGGTTTCAGCCTTTGCTCAAATGCGATTGAACCCCGACTCTTCGATAGAGCTTTCTTCTTTTTTTTGTGAAAAATAAAATATCGTAAGATTATTTTCCGTTCCACTCGTAGTTGACCTTTGACTACCGTTCGAGGGGCGAAGTTAGGAAGAGGCCGGGAGGAGGCTAGTGATCTACCTGCTCTCCGCCGCCCTACCTCTTCCCTTCCTCTCTCTCCCAGACAATCAATACGCTAACCAGCACATTGAGGTTGCTGAGCGTTTGAAACGCACGATAATAACACTTATCCGGTTCGAGAGCGGCTACTAGTGATTTTGGCGTACTTTTTTTAAAATTTAATTGAACCAATATTCTAATTTGTGCAATGTCAGAGGCATGGCCCAATTCACCCGAGACAATCCGGACCCGCTCAATGCCGGCACCGGAAGGAGATCCGCACTGGCCTTCCTCAGGAGGGAATGATAATAATAATTGCAATATTGATCGTGACCCGGATAAATCCGAATTTAATTATAAATACGAATATAAATACTATTGGAGGTAGTAATAATAAAATAGTTATTTTTTTGTAACTTTAAGCGTAATAAATATCTTGCCACCCTTCACAAAAAGTATCTTGTCCTCAGTTCGGAATTTCAAGCAAAAATGGTGTTCAAGTTATGTTTCAGACTGCGCTCAAATGCGAGTGAGCGATATTTTTTCGATTGTATCAAGTCACTTCTTTGAAAAAAATATCATCACTAAAATATCTGTATCAATTTGCAGTAGATCGATTTGGTAAGCTGTCGTTGAAGCAGGATTTGGAGCGGTGTAATAATTTCTTGATTGCCACAATTTTCAGATGTTCACTCTTTTTTGATTCCGTATCCCTCTTGTTCTTATCAAATATAACCCCCCCCCCGAAACATGGCCCATACGCGTTGTGCTGTCTCAATTGTTCTCAATTAGATGCTAGCCCGCAAAATTGACAGATGAAGTCAAACGGGGCAATTCTGCAACACTGCGTAATTGAGCCGTGCTAATTTGCCCTTTCTAGGGCCAGGTCAGAGACAACGAGAGAGCACGCGAATTGGAGAGGGTCAGACAAGCCAGAGACAGTGAAAGAGTGTGCAAATTGGAGAGAGACAGATCAGCTAGAGACAGTGAAAGAGTGTGCAAATTGGAGAGAGACAGATCAGCTAGAGTTAACGAGAGAGCGTGCTCTATTGAGAGAGTCAGACTGCGAAATGGAGAGAGTCAGGCCTCCTCATTCCCCGCAAAATACCCACAGGCCCAACAGATGGTGTGGAAGTAATTGCGCACTTCTTGGTTTGACTATCCACTGGGGTAGCATGCCACTTATTGATATCAGTAAGCCAATCACGTTCTCGGAAGACTTGGATTTAGCAAAAATGCTTCAGTTATGTTTCACCTTTCCCTCAAATGTAAATGGACCCTCTCTTTTCGATTTTTCCCTCTACTGCGATTCGAACACGCCCAAAAACAGTCCCAATTGAGCATTTCTGGGCAACTTTGAAGATCCAGAATGTAGAAACTGAGCCTCACCGATCCCTTCCCAACTTCTTCTTTTTATTGCTCATCCGTGACCTTACTTGGCCTCTGCTGCCCTTCTAGCGTCGGAGTCGGCTACTCGCGTCTTCAAATATTATTACTTCCCTTGTTGGCCCTAGTACCCCGCTTCTAATTAGGGCTGTCAGGAAGCATGTCTCTTCATTACGCACACTCTCTCGTCGCTCTGACCAGCTAGAGAGCGCGGGACATTAAGAGACGGATTCTTCACCCTGATAGCCCGGGGCTTCTAATTAGAGGCTCCGGCTCTCGCAACGGCTCTCTAACTTTACAACCCCTCGCTTCTTTTGTCAGAAATTACATGAATACACTAGCCAATTTCATCGCTCCTCAAGCAATTTCGAGCGTCTTGTTTTCCCCTGAACGGGGCTTACTGGAACAATATTTGGCGCGAGCATAGCGCGGCAAATGAAATTCTCCCCTATTCCTTTCGAAGGTACGGTATGCGTGTTTGGCCAAGTGGAAGAGCCAAATTGCCTCTATTTTACAGTAAAGAGAAAGAGACAACGAACGATCCCATTAAAGAAGCGACGCGAAAGGCGAACGAAAACGGAGTGCGAAAATATTGCCATACCGTAGTTTTGCGTGCATTTTCCGGCTATCTACTTTGCGAAATTGAGAAACATGGCGTAATCAGGTGAAAAAATGCGAAAAAGAGGCTACAGCGCATTGTCCAAGACGCGTTTTTCGCTGTTCGTAACGGAATTCAATTAGTAGAGACCTCCGAGGCGCAAAAAACTTCGGAGAGTACTATTAATCAGAATGAGTGCCTTGCAACTTCGGCGGAATCTCGGCACATTGTTCTCGTCTCCTCATTCACCACTATCTCTCGTCGGGACAATTTCGGGACAATAATTCAAATCTTGAAAATCGTAGTTTCCTAAATCAACGGATTTTCTAGAAGTGTCTGAGTGTAGATAGCAACTAGGCTGTTAGTGCATTCCCGGACGCAAAAAGCATGTACTTTTTTGGATAAAATGCGCGTTTACACGCAAAACAGTGTCCTCGACCGTGCAGAGTGAGGGAACTGACAGTGACGCCTGACTGACTGGTGGGGCTAAACTTCCCACCCTTTTTGTGCCCCCCCTCCCCTTGGACCTCCCCTGGACCTCCCTGTCTGGACGAGAGAGTGTTCGAAACGAGGAGAGTGTTGCCCCTGCCTCTTCCTTCTAAGGTTGTTGGTCATCGTTTCCGCTTGGGCGCGCCGATTAGCGCGCGGCAGCACGGCAAGAGGCGCGCGCGCATCAAAGGGGAAGCAGAAGAAAAAGAGTGATATCACCGCGTTCCTGATAATGGGATTGGGCGAGTGTTGCCAAACTGGTAAGGAGGGGAAGAATGCCTTTCGGCAAGGAGCGAGCGATGGACGGAAGAATGAGATGGTAAGCAACAAGGGAAGTAAGGAAGACACGGGACCTCGAACTATCGCAGAATAATAAACCGTTAGGCGTAATATCGTTCATTTCGACTTGTGACTCTTTTTCCTAATCGTTTCCTAGCGGCACTAATAGTACTTACTGAGAAAATGAGAATTTTAGTATTAATCAATAACGACCGTAGCGTTTCCGCTGAGCATTTGAATGTTACGATAAATATGCAAAACAATGTTTGAACCAAATTAGCACTTCAAGATGAAGCCATCTATTATGTCTGCCAATCGTATTCTAAGAGATGACGACGTGCCCCCTTCTGCCAGTAGCCAAACCACAAGTTTGAATAAACAGAAGCGTACTGCCCGGAACAAAGTACCCTCTTATTCATTCATTTATTTGTTTCATTTTTAAACGTCTTCCGATGAGTCATTGAAGAACAAATTTACTATCACTAATACAGGATCCGTGAAGCCTATCCGAACCGAGCAAATGAAACATGAAAATGCAAATGAAACATGAATAAAAACACCTTTCAGAGATTCCAACTGAAAGTGGTCATAAATTATCGCCTGTTGGGAACCTAAGGAAAATCGATCTGCGCAGTAAACTTGTCGCGAGTAAGTTGGCCACTTCACACCATCCACTCCCTCTCCTTCCCTTCCTACAGTACCACCGCCTCTTTACAGCCCCGCCTCGGAACTCCGCCCCCTTTCGCTCGGCGCTCACTTTTCCTACAGCGACTTGTCACCCCCGAGGCGGAGTTGACACACTGAGACCGCCCCTTCTCAGGTCGGCTTCCCTAGTCCTTAGGGGGAGTTCACATATTGGTCCCCGCCCCCTCCTTTGGAGTCACTTCATTTGGTTTGCGCGGCGCTGAGTTAGTTCGCGTAGAGCTCCTGCTGTGTGGGGAGTTTGTGATGGTTTAGCGCGATCGCAAGTTGCTGGTAGGACGACATTTAATTATCATGTATGGGTCTGAGAATATGGTCAGGATCCTGATCTGCAGCATGTTTTCATTCAAAAATCAAGCAAACACTTCGATTTTTGCCGCTAGATCCCGAGCGGACATCGTTTGCCCAAACAATCGTCGCTAACAGTGCTAGGAGGTGTGACCAATTTACAATCCCCTGCGCGTAAAGTCAACATCTATTATCAGTTTTCCAATGCTGTTAGCGAGTTCACTTCTCGTGTTGGTTATCGATACTACGCTAACACTGTTCCTTTCTCCATCTTTCTATTGTTTTAGTCCATTTTTAGCGAAGTTGTTGGATTTTTAGATATTAATAGCACTAATACTAGAAAAATTGCAGGGTTTCTAGAATGCCGCGACCAGGCAAGGATTCCTATGGTGACCAGGTGCGTTTTTGCCAGTGTCACTCAATTATCTCAATTTTCCAACAAATTTTCGATCAAAAATCAGTAAAAAAGCAAATATTTGCAGAAACCGCCCTACTCCTACATCTGGCTGACCTACATGGCCATTCAGGTGCAGTATTCACTTTTATATTTTCGAAAATAATTTTAAAAAATCAGGATTCGGATGAAAAAATGCTGCCACTTACGGAGATTTACAAGTACATTATGGATCGAGTCAGTTCATATTTTCTTTACTTTATCCCGATTAACAATCAACTCACTTTGACCTTTTTTTGCGTGAGTATCTAGTTATGTTTACAATCGATAATCGAAAAAATCTTACATTTGTTATTATTTGGACAGGAAAACCCATCTGTATTGTCTGAAGAGGCAATTTTGCGAGATAGCCCCTTCGTGAAACGTATTCGAGTCTCTCCATACTATTCTTTCGAACGGGAATTTATTCCGACTCTAGCTTGAATTAACATGCTAGTAGGTAGAAAAACGATGCCCAAGAACTTTATCTCAACACTTTTTCTGTTCTCATCTCTACAGTACTCCTATCGTCGCTCAGCTCGCAATAAGTCCGCTTTCACCCGCCGATAAATCGCTCATTTCCCCATTAGCGCCAACCGACCTTGATGGTACTGTTCACTCTGCGATTCATTCATCACTCTAACCACGAGAGATCGTTCTCATTCGAGAGAGTCCTCCCTTACCTCTGACAAAGTACTGTCATCGCTAGAGAGGCGACGAAATGAATGAACTGGACGACCTTTGGAGGAAGTCCGAGGGACTGACTTGGATATGTTTCACGATGGGGATATCTCGAAATATTGGCACTTTCAATAGTTCGATTCTCTTCGACTTGCGTAAAAAATACAATCATAGCTGATACAATAAGTGTGAACGAACTGTGTGGCCCTACAACTGCGTGGCCTTGTTAGGTGGAAGTTTGAGGTATGTTGCTATGTTTCACGACAGATCATCTCGCAAAATATGCTCTAAAAAAGAAAACAAAACGCAATCTCGGTCCTGATACTACAACACTATTATTTCCCTAATCATTCCCATCAAAACGCGCCTTGTTTGCCGCTGTGGCCACTCCTGTTGGAAATCAACCGGGTTTCTCAATCCTGCGCTCTCCCTAGCATATCAGGCGCACTGATAGATCATACGAAATGAAGAGAGCAAAGAAGATGTGTAATTACCTCAAACACACTCAATTTGATTGAAATGAGTAGACTAATTCCCCTGTCTTGCTCGTAAGATGACTTTGATTAGTGAGGTAGTGGAGGAAACGGTGAGACCAGGAAGAGAAAGGCGAGAGAGTTGGCGGTTTCGAGAGAGTTTCTCTGACCACTAGAGGAATTAGGAGCCTGCACCGTCTAATGAGGCAAGCACGGGGGAACATTCTTGGGATCCTCGTTATTCTTTTTTTATTAAACATGAATCAAAAGAGTTCACTTCCTCATTGCGTATCGAATATGTTTCACAAAGTGAGTATATTGACTTTGTTGGGACTCGCATCAACCAAACTCACACAAGTGTTCAATAAACCCACTAAATGTCCAACACTACCCAAAGTCATAAAGGGCCTGAAATACAGTGATCCTCCGAAAGAAATGACTGTTTTCGTTGCTAGTCGGCTCTTCAAACTACCACTCATTTTCGGTTCCCCGTCCCACTAAACTAAAATACCGAGTAGGCCCAAGCCACTCAAAATAGACAAATGAGAAAACAAGCGTCTAGAGTGAGCGCGAGACTACCGTAACCATTTGTTATTCCTTGTTGAGCTGTTCTCGTTACAATCCAGGGTCTCACACGGAAAATCACAGAGCTATTGACTACCGTAACCGCATCCGTTGCTCTTTTGTCCCCACATACAGTGTCGTTGGGCGACAAAAAGTGTATCGTCTCTGACTCTCTCGCATTCCCCTGATCTCTCGCTCTGTCTGACTTGCAAGGGATAAGGCACGATGGGGTGCGTCTAAACGCCGATAAAAACCATCAAAGAAGTGCAGTCAAGCGCGGTTGATACACACAGAAAGTGTTCCTTTCACACTGCGGGCCGCGCCTCCTTTGTGAGACCAATTGACGCCTGTTATGTGTGTGTGACTGTGGGACCGGATTGAAATGATGGGACTGGCGGTAATCTTTGATCTTTGGGTGATAGTTCAGTGATGAGATTGGAAGGAACAGCAAAGAATATGTGCACACATCAGTTGCTCTAAACTGTGTCAACTCCTTTGAATATAAGTAAATTGTACAGCAACTCAAAAATTCTTCTTTGATCTTTCTTACCATCCAAACATCTTCTTTTTACTTGAAAATGGCTAAAAACAAACCACAAATCATGAAAATATCGGTAAAAACGTCCTTCCAAATCCTAGAAAAGGAATTATGAAATTCAGTTTCCCTTCTACCGGGCGAACACTCAACGGTGGCAGAACTCCCTTCGGCACAATCTCTCCTTCAACGATTGCTTCATCAAGATACCGAGACGGGCCGACCGACCGGGCAAGGTTTGATCTTTGATCTTTGATCTCTTCCTTCATCTTTCATGGCAGTTTGCTTTCATGAATTGCATTGTACACAGTCTTTGTTGATCAATAGAGTTGATCTTTGATCTCATTCAGGGGTCCTACTGGGCGGTCCACCCGAATGCCCTGTCCATGTTCGAGAACGGCTCGTGTCTGAGGAGGAGGAAGCGATTTAAGGTGGGTGGTCTGACTCTCTCTTCGATTACTGTGCTTTCAAAACTTCATCTCGAATGTACGAATGTACGAATGTTGAATGTACGTTTTTATCCAGCTTTGTATGATGCTCATTACCCTAAGTTGTTACGGGAATAGTGTCTCACATTCCATAGTCGTTTTTAGCAACAATCACTTTGTTGGAAACGGAACGGTCATGTTGATTTATGTTCCCACCCTGGGTGGTCCACAGCCCATCAGTCATGGGAGGTGGGAAAAAACGGACCCCGCAAAAAGCGAACGCGCAAACTGACAGACAGTCAGGCGACCTCCACTACTTCTTTCTTCTTTTTTTGCACCTTTTTAGCTGATCGAAAGCGCAAAAAGTAGACTGAACTGATCCGTGAACGCTTGGCTGATGAGCATGGGGGAAATCAACAGAGTAGTACGAATTCGAAATTCAGAGCAGTGAAACTAGCCTCAAAACCATGCAGCAAAGCATTCTTATTCTTATTCTTATTCTTATTCTTTGCATGAAAGCATGAAGGAATCAAGAGGCAAATTCATGTTCTGGTAAGGCTAAAAATCAATAATATGCTTTTAGGTCAACGAGACCGATCCGATCCCCTCCCGCTCTTCTGCCAGCACTCGAGAACTGCTGAAGAACCTCCCGCCACCGGCCTTTCCCGGTTCTGGTAAGTGACTTGGTCTTTGATCTTTGATCTTTTGATAATTGAACCTTGATCTTTGATCTTTGATCCCTGACCACTTGCAGACTTCTCGCCCTTCTCCCTGCTCTTTCCCTCACTGCTCTCGGCGCCCTTTCCTCCGGCAGGCTTCGCCCTGCCCCCTCCACAGGAGCTCAGTGGTGAGACATTTCACAATTTTCTTCTTTTCCATTCATGACTACTTAATGAACGTACGCAAAAAAGTTATATATATTTCCAATGCGTTATGTTTCACATGGTTTGCATAGGGAGATTGAATTGCATTCTTCAATGTATCTATGATCGAATTTGCGCAGTAAAATAAAAGAAATAAATTTGAACAATCTAAACCAGCTCTGTCTCCAGCCCTGCCCGCCTCCTCCTCCCACTCCTCCCGCTCCTGCTCTCCCTCGCCCTCACCCACTGAGGGAGTGACTGGACTGCAGCAGCAGCAGCAGTCGGTGACTCCGCCCACCACGCTGCAGGTATGAGCGATGGTCTGTCTCTCATTGAGCAATACTCTCTTGTTACTCTGCCTGGTGAAAGAAAAGGCAAAATGAAGAGACGTGAATATTTCTCGGTATGCGACAGAGACCAAAGATCATGTATGGGAGCCTCATAATGAGCCCAATTCCCGAATCGATCAGTTCACGAGAGATAGCAAAAGTTCAAGGCACCGATCGGGAGTCAAACCCATACTAATTTATCACTACAGGACCTGCTCTCCACGTACAACCTCATGCTGCTCCCTCAAATGCTCGCTGCCGCATCGGCTGCGGCTGCTGCAGCAGCGACGCCGCTGGACTTCTCGACCAAGGTGAACATTTTGCACTCCCTGTCTCTCACTTCCTTTTTGTACCGTTAGTCCTTCTTTAAAATCTGAAATCATTCCACACCCTTTTCTGGGAGTTAATTAGCTATTGAGCTTCTTTGACCACTCCTCTTAGTCTGTGGACCAACAAACTTTTATCATAAATCAGTGTTTCAAACCGACCTTACCTGTGAGTACCACCTAGCGTTATCTGATGACAGTAAAATCGCTTGACGTGGATACATCTTTACCTTCTTTCAGACGGACGACCTCTCGTGCTCCCTACCCCTTCCCTCCTCATCAAAGGATTCCTCCGAGGCATCGGACGCCGAGACCTCATCAACTCCCCCCAAATCAGTATCGAGAGCCTCTAACAACCCGTCCGGATTCTCGATAGAAGCCATTCTCGGGCTCTAGATCGCGCTTTCCTGATTGACCCTCTTAGATTGACCAGCAAATCCAGACGGCCGGTCATCAAACACTTTTGTAACTTAAATGTTATGTAATTTGAGCTTACCCCACCTCCCCTCTCTTGCCATACTCAAACACAGACAGTCCCTTGTGCAGTTTTTCGCTCTTTTTCCGAGTCCAAAGTTCACTTTCCGAGAGAGATCAAAGATCAATCTAGCCCCACATCAGAGTATCATTCCCATTGAGCCTTCTAAAGGCTATCACACATTCCTCCACGTACATTTTAGGGTTCGTTCCGGTGGTTTCAATTCTTCTGTTGATAAATATTTTTGAAATTAACTTCTTTTGAGTAGCATGAACAACAAAATATCAAACAAAACAACAAAGAAGGCAGGTTTTTGGGCCAAAAATCCAGATTCTCCTGCACGAAAGCCGGCCAAAGGTTCCGCACTAAGTGGGGAATGGGCGACATTACACTTCTAATACGATATTTCCAGCGAAGAAGGATTGAAAAATTCACGATTCAGTTGAAATCCCTAATAAATTGTGAAATGAAAGAAACGTCTACGCCACAATCTCTCATGACATAGAATAAAGTCGAAGAAAGAAAGGGAGATCTCCCATGGAGATTCCATAAGAAAATGGAAACTACATTGTCTCGGATAATTTGTCGCCTTTGTTCCTCATTCACCAAAAAGTGCGTAAATCCAGACATTTCTTATCCTTAGAGTTCCCGAGTTACAAATGTGACGTTTTAGAGGCTAGCGTTACCGGTTCGCCTTTTTTCGTCTAAAAAGTATCGGCGATTTTGAACAGTTTTGACTCTAACCGAACGTTTTGTAACGCATTTGCTCAAGGAGTTTTATCGCCATATTGTTAGTACTATCAGCGATATTTCCCTTTTGGATCATTGTCAGAGGGCCAGACGAAATTGTCATGGACAATCATGCGTTTCCATCTCCAAATCTGATTAGAATGCAGCGAGGCATGAGGCATCTTTCATAAGTACAGCGCCGATTTTCACCGCGATTTTCAATATTGAATAATGAATGAATGAATGAATGAATATTAAATCTTGGCCTTTCGTCACGAGTTCAGGCAATAAACTCCATAGTCCGAAAAGCCAATAAACGCCGGCCTACGCTGACGCTGCCAAAAACCTCCTGTAGAGCAGCGCGAAAGAAGAGGTCGTCTCTCGTTTCCTCATGATCTCTCGCAGTCAGAGACAGCTAGAGAGCATGGAGATTGAAGAGAGCGCACTCCCGGGGCAGTTCGAAATTCAATATGCCCTACATTGAACGCACCGGGGTTCCGGTCTCCTCCATTTCGTGCTCTCTAACTCCATCTACTTTCTAGATATCATTCAAAATTAAGAGTCGAGCAAAACTCCGCTTTGGCCCAATGACAAAACGCCAGACTTTATTGTACTTTTCGCGCTCTAGGAGGGCGCACTCTTGGTTTTGCGCTATCTATAGGCTCTTCTAGATCCGAGAGACCAGGTTGAAGCAAGAGAGTCATCTCTCGGCGTCCGTCCCTATAAGAGTGAGGGTGGTCTAGGGTGGAATCATATCTTCCAACGATGAAGAGCCTACTGCTCGTCCTCTCCCTCTCCATCGGAGTAGCTCTAGCAACGGTTAGTGATCTGGCACAGCTCTACGGTAGTCCAGTGGCTTATGATAGTTCTTCCCACTAGGAACAACTATCGTAGGGGACTTACAGTAGCCGTTTATTTATCCCACTTTATCACCAGATATTTACAGGGTGGAGGCGGTGGACATGGGCACGGTCCGCACGGACCCAAGGTTCGTTACCCTACGTTTGCTTCCGATAAACATACGACTTCCTCTGGATGACATATATTACAACAAGGCGATCTTAGAAAGCGCTCCGGGGCGGCCATACCGGCGGATCCCCACTTATTGAAACCTTTATCCCTTACCGTTGATAACCGGAGTTGATAAATTGCAATGTTCTTCAGCGCGACAAGGCTACCCTAGAAAGTGTGCCGTCAACAACACATCCGTTGATCGTAATTTCACCGTATAGTTACGATATCATCATCTTCAGTGCGACAAGGCGAAGCCAAAGGTGCGCACCGTCAACGGGCTCGTCGAGGGCTTCTGCATTACTGACGCTCCCAGGAGGATCAACGCCTTCTTTGGGGTGCCCTTCGCGGAGCCGCCTGTTAGATTTGAGGTAAGAATATTGATTTAAATTTTTTGAATTTTTTTGGACTGAAAAACTAGAAAGTAATGTTATAGCCGATTAAGGAAAAGTTCTGAAACTCATTGTCTCTCGCTATGGTTTCCTTGATTTGTTATGATGCGATTTGAATGAGTTTCACCAAATCAATTAGAGACTGTCTAGTTCAAACGTAGTAGTGTCATCATATTACGTTGTGGAAAAATCATGCTACCAACCTCTTCCCATTTCAGAAACCAGTGGCGAAGCTTAACTGGACCGGCGTCCTCCAGACCAAGAACCATCCCAAGATGTGCGGTTCTTCAATTTTCTATGTTCTTTGCCTAATTTCTTGTAAGATTACCCTCGAGCCTTCTCGTTTTCCCACAATCTCTCGTTCCTTTTCTGACCAATTTTACACGAAATTGAGCACAAACCGTTGCATCAGAACTAGAGTGCGTCAGACGGGTGGTCTCTGACCGGCGAGAGAGCACGTGAAATGAAGAGACCAATGCTTCACCCTGGCATCACTGATCATAAATGCTGCAGGTGCACACAAAATACGGCGGGCGATTCCGAGGACTGCCTGTACCTCAACGTGTACGCGCCCGCCACCGCGCCCCCGGCAGGTGAGTGGGCCCAAAAACTAGACCCAGAGACCCGATACCTCGAGTAGTAGTACCACAGGAACCATAAACCCTGAAACCGCAGGCCCATAACCTGATCTTGAGAACACCATGATCAGAGCCGTACCAGGAATACCCGGACACCTACAATCTTGGTTCCAGGATTACAATAGGAACCACAATAACTACCGGTTCCAGGCCACCCTGTCTTCGTGATCGTTCACGGCGGCGCCTTCGCCTTCGGAAGCGCCAATGATGTACGGTATATACCGTATTCCAACAAAATCCCTTGATACCGTTTCTCACATCAATCAATGGTCTAGTCAATGATGTACGGTGCCTACCGTAGTCTACCGTATCCCTTGATACCTACCATGAAGCATTAATAGCCCTGAAATCAATGAAATTTATACAGTAGTGAGACACAGTCAATCATCCGAAAATAGAGATTATTCAATCCTCAGGGAGTGCCCCTCCACATCGCCAAAAACCTCGCAGCGAAGGGTCTCGTCATCGTCATGATCCAGTACCGCGTCGGCCCGCTCGGATTCTGCACCACCAAGGATGCAGTGATGCCCGGCAACTACGGTAAGCAACTAATCGATAATGTAATAACGTTACCGTAACCCGGACGAACGGAAGCTACGGTTTGTAACTAATCGATAATTGGATGTCTGTTTGATCGGCAAGCACAATAGTATCCTTGTGATTACTTACACATAGCACCTGAAGAGTGAACCATACTGGAGTAAGCAGGAAGCAAATCGATAAATCATTCTCTACCGTATCACTACCGTAACGCTTCTTCAGGAATGTGGGACGCCAAGATGGCGTTCGAGTGGGTGCGCGACAACATCGCCGCGTTCGGTGGCAACCCGGTACGGTAGATTATCGATTGATTACGGTAGATTATCTATTGATTACGGTAGATCATCGATTACGGTAGGTTATCGATTTGTTCAAGTATTGAATAATGATGATGAATTCACTCTCAGAACTCGGTAACTGCCTACGGAGGATCATCGGGCGCTGGATTGATCGACGGGATGCACCTTTCGCCGCTCACTACCCGTTAGTTGATCTTTGATATTTAGCTTGATCTTTGATCTTTGATCTCCAGATCTCTTCCACAAAATGGCAATCTTCGCCGGAGCCGCAACCAACATGTGGGATGCGCCGGTGAAGCAGAAGTGCGAGGAGCGCGCAGCATCACTTGGACTCACATGGACTGACTCGGCATCGGTAAATAATCGTTTTATACTTTTCACTGATCAAAGATAATGAACTTCTTCTCGTAGTCCTACTGAAGGAAATAGGCGGAAATAGGCGAAATAGGCGAAGGTGAGATTTTTTATGGATAAAATTGACTTTGAATAGTTTTATTTCCTTTGATCTTCGTCACATATAAAGTGTGAAACTCAATTCAAAACGACCAGACACTGCTATCCAATCTGGCCAGCGGCGTTGACATGAGTTTCATATTTTTATGAAATACGACTCAACTGGAAAATGACAATTATTCGTTCTAGTAGATGTACAAAATAATTATTCCAGTTCAAAGTCAGTGAGTGCAATTCTGAAAGGAAAATTGGTGTTTGAGTGATCATGATTAGAAAAGAAGTCTCTTTCCGCGCATTCTTTTGGCCCCTTTTACCGCTAAAATTGCACAAGGGATGAAGGGAAGGTTTCTCATCCTGAAAGCTCATAATCTGAGATATTTTCACCTCCCGAGCATCCCTCACAGTTCCTCCATTACAGTTCAAGGCGGCGCTCCTTGGCGCGCCCGCCTCAGGCCTCGGCGCAGGGTGGCTCGTGCACGATGAGCGCTCGTTTGACACCGTGTATGCTGGTGAGATTCAAGAGACACTTTTGGATAAAACATGTGACAATACTACTGAATCCTGTATCTACTGAACCGTGGTGTTCAACGCTACTCTACGATGTATGGCAGCTCTTAAACTTGCTAATGTGCATTTCATGGGCAAAAGTTAATGATAACCCCTTCAGACTGGTCTCCCGTATATGATGGTGACTTCTTCCCCTCGACAGGACCAGTGATGCGCGCTGCCACGCTGCCCAAGCCTTCCATCTTCGGTATGGTCACTTTTTGCAATATTAAACTACCTATGTCGTCATAAGATCTCCCAAGCTACATTGAGCCCTCCATCTTCGATAAATATTCTACTTCGAAGCAGAAATAGGGCATCATCGACGTCATAATAACAAAAAAAGAGGTTTTGAAGTCATGAAAAATCCTTTTCATCATGAAAATATCGAATTTCAAGGCATTTCGTTCCTGGAGGGCGCTGGCACGGCGGGGGCTCTCAACATCACCGCTCAAACAGTGGAGAAGATCGTCGATTACATGGTCCCGGCGGTGAGTTTGGCCTACTGTATCGCTACAGTAACCCATGATCATCGATTAGTGTCATTTGTAATTACTGTATAATACACAAACCCACAAACTATCGAACTCCACTTTCGATATCTTGAAGAAAGACATATACTTTCATTCGTGCGGATCGGATAGGTTTCAAGGGGACTGTATTAGTGATGAGTGATTACCACTTCGATTCCTGAGTTACCGACAGTGTCAAAATAAATATTAAACAAAAAATGTGAGAGGTCCTTCATGGCCAAACGTTAGAAGTACTGCCAACTTTTTTCTCTTCAAGGCTATCAGAAAGAACTGCTGCCGTTTTGACCGTAGGATCCTTCCTAAATTCAACCTATTCAGGCTTCAATCCTCATTTTTTCCAGACTGTCGGCAACCGTTCTCTCTTCCAATCGTATCTGATCGAATCCTACCGTAATCAGGCGACGATTCTAGAACCGACTGCTGTGGATAAGCATGCTGCGCAGGCTGTGAGTGGCGATTATCGATCTTTAAAAGATTGACTCGCCGATTATATTAATCTAATCTGAGATTGTAGATTGAAAACATGGATTCTTTATTCCGATAGCAATTTCAATCCCAAAACCAGTCAGTGCTCTCATCGATGAAAGGGTGTGCAATATTTGAGGGAAGGCTCCTATTAGAAATTTTTTGAGGCCCTTACCCAACATACCTAATCCGCCCTGGCTTGCTTCTCTCTCTATATTCAACAATCTGCTCAGGCCCTCGGGGAGCGCAATCGTGCGGCTCCCATGGACGCTGCGCTTCGTCGCAATTTCGAGCTGTTCGGCGCCAATCAGACCGCCTATCGATACGTGTTCAAGCACTTCAATCCGGCTACAATTGGAACGAGATACCCTTTCATATCGTGTGAGTTACGGTGAAAAATTGACATCCGATCTACCGTCTCCTCTAATCGCCATCCAGACACCCTCTTCGATAGTCTCAATTTCGATACCGTAGTCACTTTATTCGATTTTCTAATTCACGATACCGTAACTCCAATCTCTAATCTCTCAGTCGCCTCTCACGCCTTCGACCAATACTATTCCCTCGGTCGTCCCGGGTTCACCTTCACTGGCGCAGATCAAGTAGTCGTCGACCTCTACACTACCGCCCTCTACAACTTCGCCAAGACCGGGTACCAGTTTGCGATTTGATTGGGCGACCGTAACCCATCTAAAAAACTACCGTAACCCAATCTTGAACTACCGTAATCCAAACCATTACAGCAACCCCAATGGCTCCGGCGCATCCGCTCTTCCCGTTGAGTGGAAGGCCTCAACTCCCTCCAACCCTTCCCTCAATTACGTCATCGAAACCACGCCCTGGATGGACCCACAGTTCTTCTACGGCCGCCCCCACCTGAACAACGTTCTCAACAAGATCGGAGGCACCTTCAGACCCGTCTAAGGACTGCCTAAGGACAACTAAAGCCATTGGGATCTAATTCCGGGTGTGATTTATGCATCGTTGATAAAGATATTGCAATATTAGATCCCCAATTCGCATCCCATGCATAAACAAGAATGATAGTACACGATTTATCTCCGCTTGAAGCGAAATTGAGCGAACAATTTGAAAAAAAAAACACCTCAAAAGGCAGCGAAAACACAACAGTAAAACATCAACGAAAACAACAACAATGACACAGAATCAACAAATAAACTCAACATGGCACAGACTTGGCGAAAATATAACTATGGTACAGAATCTTCATATCAATGGCACAAGCAATAATCTCTCGAAACTTTAAAATGCCACGATAAATCCACGAAAACACAATTATGGTACAGATTCAGTCTATCATCGTAAAAAAAATCAACGAAAACACAATTATTGTGCAGATGCAGTCAAGGTACCGTATCTAATCGATAATCGAAAAAATCGATACTACCGTACTCCTCACAGGCATCTCAGTCTGCCTCCCGGCACGAACTCGGAGGGTACGGTAGGATGGAGCGCGTCTTCCGTCTCTTTCTCCTCGTATGACCAATCGAGAGGAGGCGAGCGGGCACGTTCGAATGACTTGACAATCTGGAATAAGAGGATTACTGTAGTCTGGGAACTACCTTACTAGTTCTCTTTACCGTAACCCCGCCACTAACTGCAGAAGATGCCTTTCATGCCTTCGTAACCTCCCGCAATCCAGTCCCTCCCTCCCTAATCCATGGCTAACTACAGTAACCCCAAATCCCTGGCTACCGTAATCCCCTACCGTACCCTGACGATTC
This sequence comes from Pristionchus exspectatus, assembly GCA_911812115.1. Lineage (NCBI taxonomy): Eukaryota > Metazoa > Nematoda > Chromadorea > Rhabditida > Neodiplogasteridae > Pristionchus > Pristionchus exspectatus. Next base: position 91,903 of record OU461584.1, read on the forward strand.
CATCGATTTCGCAGCGCTGCTTGAGCTCGACGGCGCGCGCGAGGTACGTCGACGTGGAGACTGCAAGAATAATAATGATCATCTTTTAAGATAAAAATAGTGACAGCCGTTACAATATCGAATATTATTGGCTCATGAGAACTATGATACCACACTGCAACTCAAATGTTCATACTCGTTGAAACAGACTGAGACTGAGAATATTGATTTGATTTTATTTATGTCAGACGAATTGTTTTTTTTTGAATTGTTCGAATTGAATTCGAACGAGATCGAATATCTTCAATTCACCCTAGCTATGGCATCACACTGAAACTAATATGTTCCTACTCTCTCGAAATTTTAGCAAAAGCGTCAAGAGACTGAAATTATTATTGTTACTTGTGTTAATGTATGCAGCGTAAGCTATATCGAACGTCACTGGTTCATGCGAGCTATGATAATACGCTGAAACTTGCATGTTCCTATCCACTTTTGTATCAGAAAAATCATTTGACTGTAATAATCATGGTTATTTATATTTATGGGCGGCGCGGAAACTATTGAAACTTACTGGTGAAACTCTTAAAAAAACCACGATGAAACTCTTACATTCCTACCCGCTCAAATATTGGCAAAAACACATCAGAAGACTGCAATTAATATATCTCTTATCACAAGGATGCAATAAATCGAACAGTCGTGATTCAGCACAGCTATGATACCACACTGAAACTCAAGTATCCCTACCCACTCAACATTTTTTGCAAAATACACCTAAAGACTGCAATTATCAATATTTTTACAAAAACGCAACAGTCCGAAATCGAACATCTCCGATTCAACCTAGCTAAGACATCTTATTGAAACATCGAATTTCCTACACCTCAACTTCTCTCAAAGCATTCCCATTCCAACGCAGCCATTATCTTCACAAATAATAGTGTAATTCTGATATCGGACCATCATTTTGCCCTTAAATCCGTCTCAACCATTGCTGGGTAACATTTTCGCGAGGCTGAGGAACACACTCATAGCACATGACAAATTTCTGCGATGTGCCCACGAACTAGCAGATGAAAGCCGTCGTTTCTCAACTCACTCGCATGCAGTGTCTCCGCCCTTCTCTCTCCTCCCTCCTCCCTCCGCACCGGCTCCACGTCGATGGCCAGCTTGCGACGCGCGTTGTGGATCTCTGCAAGTGTCGGGGTGTACTGCAAGGACGACGTTTCCCATCGCTCGCCTAGTCGAAAATCGAGCAAAATTTGAGATGGTGCGGTCAAAAGCGACGTCTCCTATCGCTCGCCTTGTCGAAATTCGAGAAAAATTGGTGGTGGTGTGGTGCGTGGTGCGCGGGCTACTTTTACAAAAGGTCGTCTGTTCAAAAAGTGACGTACCCGGCCAGCTGAACAGTCGCTGCTCGCCCGACCACTCCGTCTGCTCCAGCGGCGTCACTTCCGTCGTTGTCTGCAATGAGGAATCTGATGATTTGAGGATCTGATTTGAAAATCAATCAAAATCAATCAGATCAAATCATCAGCTGATTTTGATTTCAATGTTATATTCACCCGGCGATTTCCGGATTCCACACTAGGATAATGCCCTAGGAGATGAGCAGGTTCTAATTCCTCCCAGTGATCACAGGGTAAAAAAATAGAATTTTATACTTTCCTCTACCCGGTGACTTCCAGTTTCCACACTAATATATACTTTCCATGCGTAGCGCATTTTCAATAGCAATCAAATGTCCAAGTCTCTAATCCCAACTACGCATCCTCCATCGTCATCCTGCCCTTCCCATCAACCCCTACCGTACCCTCCAGTATCGATCCTCCTCCTCCACCACGGCGCGCGCGGCGACATTACAGCGGTCGGCCGACTTGGCCAGCCGGCGCGCCACCTCACGCTTCAGTCGACGGATTCTGCAAGAAGATCAGAGATCAAACTACAAAGATCAGACAACAAACTCCAACGACCAGAGATCAAAGACCAAACCTGGCCGCTCTCGCCTGCTCCTTCTTGCGTGCTGCGGTCGCAGCTGCCCTGGCTCTGGCGGCGATCTCACGGGCGTTCTGAAGCGAAAAGCTACCGTAATTCAATGCTACTACTATCAGGGGAGGAATTACCACTCAAAACGGACACCGTTGCATTTTTTTTGTTGAAATAGCCACCGTTCCGCAAACACGCCAAAAGATCCCAAAAGAACCTAACCACCCAAATTCCTTCCGTATGGTTTCACGTTTCACATTTCACTACCTGAGCCCCCAGATACAGTACCCAATCAATGACGAACCTTGGCGGGCGGCGCGCTCTTGCCGGCCTTCTTCCTGCCTGCTTCGACCGGGGTTACGGTAGTTCTCGGGGATACGGTAGCGCCGGTGGGCGACTTTCTCGCTTTGGCCGGCGTCTTTCGCACAGGCTTGACGGGCGGGGGAGGTACTGAAAATGTTGGATTACACCGAAGAACAAAAAAACAAAATCGATACTCACCGGCTACCGTATCCTCATCGTCGCTGCTCTCGAACTCGTCAATCGGCTGCGGCCGCTGCTGCGACTCGAAGGGAATCACTGGAGGGATTATTGATTTATTTTTTTTATAATTGAGATGGGCAGTTCATTAGACCAGCTTCTATCAGTCTCGGTGTAATACATCTAGGTTGCGCGAAATCACCCTGTCAAAACGCATGAAGATTCACAAAGACGCGAGATTTGATGTTCCCTTAGTATGTCCATTGAGAATTTATTGGATTACATTCTGTTCTTTGAAAACATTAGACCCACTGCTACAATCATCAAGATAACACATCAACGGAGCGCGAAATCACCAAGCCGCAACGAATGACTATTGACGAAGAGCTAATGAATATTGACGAAGATTTTATGCTTTCTTACTAAGGCCGCTGAGTGTTTATTGAGTAAATTTATGAGCATAGATGTGAAAGATGAATTAGAGCCACTCCGCACAGTCTCAAGATAACACATCCACGTAGCGCGAAATCATTTAACAACATTATTTACGAACGTTATCGAAAAATAGAAGCTAGTTGTTCTATAGAACTGCCTTCTACGAAACCATTAATTCGGCCACTCTTATGCGACTTTAAGCTAGCGCTAGCACACCAATCAGCCAGTTAGTGAAATCAAACTTGCACAAGGGCCTGGTTTCCATTTCCTTTTCACCACCAAATCACACCACTTTTCTAATCTACCGTAATCCGACTATTACCAAACGTCGTTCTCACTCACCACTGAATGGCAGCTTGATCTCGGCCACCGCCGGCTCCTCTGCCATCTCATCGTCTTGTTGCTCCAGCTGGGAAGGGATTATCGATTAGTACCGCACCCCAAGGGGATTATCGATTAGTACCGTACCCTTGAGAAATTATCGAATAAAGATATTCGTCTGCTACAGTATCCCAGCGCACATTTCACAGTTACAATAATTATTTTCAGCAAAGATCCAAAGATATTATTGCATGCTTCAAACAAGTTGTACTTATTGTTGCGCAGTGAAACACATACCTAACAGGCGTGCACTCATCAAATATTCTTAACGTAACATTCTTTCTGTTTCTCTCACAATATCTGACATTTAGTCAGCTTAGTCAGCTCCTTGACAATACTTCCCTCTTATGACAACCATCAATCGATAATCGCCTATATTTCTACCGTAATCCACCTTCACCCGACTCGCCCTTTCTTTCATTTTCTCATTTTTTTCTCCTACCACAACCATCAATCGATAAACTACTATACTATTCCATCGTACCAATCTACAATATCCCCTATCAATCAATAATCTGTTACCGTAACCCATCCATCCACCGTACCTGACTCGCCCTCGCCTTCATTGCCTCGATGATCGTGGCCCTTCGTCCGCTTCTATCGGGCGAGGAGATCGACCGGGCGGAGGCAGGAGCGTCGAAGGAGGAGAAGAACGAGGAGAGATCTGATGATGAGAAAAGGATGGAGATCATAGATCAAATTTAATCATACTTCGCTTATCATAGTGTTTTTACAGTGCCTATGTAATGCCCCACTCTTAGTGTTGAAGGAGGAGAAGAACGAAGATATGTCTGATGGGAAAAGATAATAATAGTGATAAACAGGCGGAAACAAGCAAAATCATAAAAGAATTGCTGTCTAGAAAGAAAAAAATAAATATTTATTTTTGAAAGCGGCAGTCGAAGAGAACTGTTTGCAACAACAAGTCAGCGTTAGTATGTACACAGCGAAACACACATCTACCACGTAGTTAAAGCAACTTTGATCACAAACCCCAACTCTCCTCTCTTCCCTCACTCTCCTCTCTTCCCTCACTCTCCTCTCTTCCCTCACTCTCCTCTCTTCCCTCGCGTTGATAGGTGCTTCCCATCTCTCTCTGCGCGATCCAATCGATACTTTTCTCACTTCCTATCTTTGATTTGTTTCCAATTTCGCTATTGATTGTCTCCTTTTTATGATTATAGGACTAAACGATTCGCTGATATGTCCCCGACCTCACTTCGGGACGAATTGGAATCGGATGCTGTTCCCGACGTGAATGCTCTGATCCAGGGTATAGGCAAGTACCTTGGTTCTCTCTCTGGTGGAGATAAGACCTCCCCACTCGCTCTCCTGCTTGGTACTTGTGCCAGCGTGTTGAGCGATCTCAAGTTGAGATCGACGTCGTCGATTGATGACGCTATTGAGAAAGAGAAACGAGAGCGATCAGTCGTGGTTCAGGGGCTCCCTGAGTCCAGTGCAGTGAAGGCCAGTGAGAGAATGGCTGATGACCATGCCAAAGTCATCTCCATGCTTGATCTTGTTGACCTAGAGCACTCACCCGCTGCCATATTCCGAATGGGTGAGAAGTCGGATACCCGCCCCAGATTGCTTAAAGTTATGTTTCACAGTCGTTCCGCCCAGACCACTTTCCTATCCAAGTCCCGTACTGTCACGAGCAAATTCCCTAATGTATTCGTTCGTCCCTCTCTGACCAAATCGGAGCGAGAAGCGGCTTTCCTTCTACGTGAGAAGAAGCGTCAACTCAAGTCTGAAGGCAAGGACGTGCTGATCTACGCGGGATCCATCATCGAGAGAGGCCAATTGGAAGCGATGAAGAAGCAAGTTCGCTCTTCTCGCTCCCAATCTCGTCGTCGTCCTCCTTCTCGCAACCCCGTCACTTCATCCTCCTCCATTCGGCCGGCATCTTCCTCGAATTCCTCTCTTCTCCACTCCATTCCTTCCCTTCTCGCTCCCCAGGCTAATGCCTCTACCCCCGCTCCTTTTTAGCTCCGCCCGAGCAAACGACCTATTCCCTATCATGTCAATACTACAATACTCGTTCTATCGTAAATAAGATTGCCCCATTCCGATCTTTCCTTATGGTCTCACAACCTCATATCGTATTCCTCACTGAAACTTGGTTATCCAATAAGATCCCTTCATCCTTGATTATCGGTGCATTACCGTATACCATACTCCGTTTCGACCGATCCTCCCGTGGTGGTGGTGTCGCTATCATTATACGAGATTACCTATCTTACTCTACCGTAACCCTTCCCTCAAGTGAACACGAGATTTCTTGTATCGACCTTTTCCACCAATCTGCTTACATTAGGCTCTGTGTAGTCTATCGTCCTCCTACATACTCTCTTTCCAAATCAGAATCCCTCATCACATGCTTATCTGATATACATGCTTCGTCTCCCCATCCTATCGTTATTATCGGTGACTTCAATTCTGATTCTCTTTGTACTCATCCCACACCTATTGATAGACTTTTCCTAGACTTCCTAATTTCTGTTGATCTATCTCACTGTCATATGTTTCCTACGCGCGGCAATAGATGTATCGATTGGGTCATAGGTAACGATCCCTCCCTGATTCCAACCATCTCTATCGTACCTCCCTTTCCCTCTTGTGATCACTCTGGTCTATCATTCTCCCTCTCTTCTCCCCAGTCTCCTTCTTTACCATCCCAAATTCGCGACTTCACTCGTGTCGATTATTCTGCACTTTCCAATTACCTACTTTCTATCGACTGGTTTTCCCTGTTTTGTGACTGTCCTGATATTGACTCTATTTACTCCGCCTTTTCTTCTGCTATTCATTCTGCCATTGATCTCTTTGTTCCCTACCGTACCCCTCGTCCTCCTTCTCTATCTTACCCTCCTCACATTCGTCGGCTTATCAAACATCGTGATGCATTGTTCTCAAAAGTTCACCTTCCTTCCGTTAGAATCTTGTTTGACCAATGTAGTAAGAAGCTCCTTTTTGAGATTGACAAATGGGCCCGTTATTCTACCCGTAAAAAACTCTCGCGTGTCAATGATTTGTATCGCCACATTTCCTCTCTCACGAAACCTAAACTTTCCATTCCTGAACTAGTCTCACCTCAGAACTTACCTGTGTTTGATAGTATCTCCAAATCCAATCTTCTTGCCTCAGAATTTGCCTCTCACTTTACTCTTGATGACGGTTGTCTCCCTTCCCTTTCCTCCTCACGTGTTCCCCCTTCCCTCTCTCTATTCACTTTCTTTCCTCATGAAGTTTACAAATCCCTCCGTAAATTGTCCCCAACCGGCTCTACTGGTCATGATGCCATTCCACAAATCATATTCTCGAAATGTGCCTATGCTCTGTCAACCCCACTTGCTGACATTTTCAACTTGAGTCTCATTTCTGGTACCGTACCCTCTGCTTGGAAACACTCCCTTATTACTCCTATCCCCAAACCTGGTAAAGACTCCAAACTTCCCTCTTCCTACAGACCCATTTCTATTATTTCTCCTGCTGCTAAGACTATGGAACGTCTCATTAAAGACCACCTCAACTCGCACCTTTCTCGTTTCAATGTTCTCCCTTCTAACCAGCACGGTTTCCGTTCTGGTGCTAGTGTTATTACCAATCTCCTGACTTGTCAGAATGACTGGACCAGTGCCCATTCCAAAAAGCTTGTCACTGATGTTGTCTACATTGATTTCACTCGTGCATTCGATGTTGTTCCTTATCCCAAACTTCTGGCTCGTCTTTCACATTACGGTATTCACTCAAACTTGCTCTCTTGGCTTGAATCATTTCTGTCTGATCGCACTTTCTCTGTCCGACTGTCCGCTATTACTAGTCATCCTTACCCCATTTTATCTGGTGTTCCACAAGGTAGTGTACTAGGACCCACTCTTTTCTCTATTTATCTTGCTGACCTCTCTCTTGCCTTATCTAAGTTTCCTAACGTATCCGTGCAATGCTACGCTGACGATGTTAAATTATATGTCTCCTACAATAAGTCTACCAAAGCTAGTATTACGAAAGAATTCCAATCTGCTCTAAATTGTCTCTTCGAATGGACCCAATGTAATCAATTGTCTCTCTCCGCTTCTAAATGTTCTCATATCCGAATTGGTTCCAAACAAGTATCCCCTCGGTACAGCATTAACACCACTGTTCTTCCTCTTGAGAATAATGTTCGTGACTTAGGTGCTCAAGTTCGCTCTGATCTTAAGAACTCTTCCTCTATAAAAATCCGTGCCCAGAAAGCAACTTCTAAAATGTTCCTCCTTCTCAAAGCTCTTCCTTTCAATTGTCCAACTATCCTTATTCGTAGTTACAAAGCCTATGTTCTTCCATTACTTGACTTTGCTTCGCCTTTCTGGAATCCCCACTACTCAAGTGATATTGCTACTCTTGAAAAAGTCCAACATACCTTTACTCGTCAACTCTTCTATCGTTGCTTCCCATCCCCTGATTATCCTCTTTCTCTCCCCTCTTACTCTGACCGTATCAAAACCCTTGGCCTGCGCGCGCTTACAGAGAGGAGAGTCATAGGTGATCTTTGTATGACTCACATGATTATGAATGGTCTCACTATTATACCACGTTCTCTTTTCTACGTCTACAAGCCATTACGAGACCGCACCTCATCCTTCGGAATCAACATAGAGTTGACAACCAGTACTCCCAGATACCACTCTTTCCCTGTCAGAACCTCACGATGGTACTCCCAACTTCCAGATAGTATTCGCACTGCTCCCAATATCCGAATGTTCAAGCGTCGACTTGAAAACCACCCCATCATCGCTCATTTAGCCAAACTCACCTAACCCAGGAGAGTCCCCCCCCTTCATTCCTGCTCTCCCACCTTATTATGTAACGTTTCGGTCTCGTTGCGCCTCGGGCGTAGATAAATTATTAATTATTATTGCATATCCCATATATACCGTACCTCTGGCAACCCTACTCGCACTGCTTGTCATGGCGTTTATCGCCTCGTTCTAACCCGGCGCGTCTAGGACACCTCTTGTTCAGGTAAGATCTTACCTCTGGCCGCTCTACTGCTCCTCATGGCGTCTCCCTCCCTCTCGCCCTCTCCCCTCTTCCGCCTCTTGACCGGCATGTGGCGGGCGTGGTGCTTCTCGGGAAGCGGCGCGAAGTGGACACGCTTGCGGGCGGAGGGTCCTGCAAGGGAGAGATGAGGGTTACGGTAGGAATATCGATCAGAAAACTAATCAATACAGCCAGTTTATGAACAAATAGTATCAATTGCTCTGCCGAAGAGATGCCGAAGATTGATCACTATAAGAAGCAAGCGCCTTTGGCAGAACCGTGAAGCTTAAAATCGCAAGGGCGCGGATGGAATGAAAACGAATAGGGGAGGGTTACGGTATTCTAGTCGAATATTTAAAAAAGAAACTAACTAGTTGGTTAGCAAAGATAAAATTAATTTTTGGCACGAGAAACTGATCGAATTGATAGCTAATCGAAGCAAGCGCATTTAGCAGAAGGGTGAATCTTGAAACAGGGTCTTGAAGAAATGGCCACGCACTAGATACCAAACGAGCAGGCGTAAATAAAACTGCTTGAAAATAATTGTTGGCAGAAGAATAGCTAAAGAAATCAACAACCACTGGAAGTTAGAGACTATCACGACTACGTGCAGCATAACTCTAGCAAAAATCTAGATTTATGTTTCCTTTACATCGATCTTATCAATTGACTCGATACCCTCCCTCACTACTTATCCTCTCTATCACTACTCACTTGTCTTATTCTACCGGACTCTCCCATACCGTACCTTCCTCCTCCCTTGCCTCCCTCTTCCTCTCCATTGCAGGCATTGCCGGTCGCACCCTCTCCCTGGCCGCGTTCGCTTCCGCCTCTGCGATGGCTGCGTCTAAAGCGGAGACGTCCTGAATTTAATTATTTAATTAATTATATTTATATCAGCGTATATTTATCAACATAAAAAGATCTTTTTGTAAAAAATGCAAAATCGACCAGATTGATACACAATCAAGCCAAGTGTTCTAATGGAAACAGTGCAACCCAAATATCTCTCTCTCGAATATCATTACCAAATGTAAACATTGTATTTTTTCTTGGAGAAGAAGGTAGAATTTCACTGTACACAGAACCAATAAGGGCATATCAGATAACCACGAAACTCGAATCTCACCAGAAGAAATGTTTCAAAGGAAAAATTAGCAAAATTGTAATTTGTGGCTTCTATTAATCTCTGAGAAAGCCGATGCCTATTTAAGATAAAAGTGCGCAACTAGAATCTCCCTAGCTTTTAATTATGTTTTAAGAACGTAGCACGACAATATTAGATCAAGTATCATTATTTTTAATATGGTGAGAGTAAACTATCTCCGAGGAACTCTGCTCGTGTTCATAATAGAAGTGTGCAACCCTAATCTCACCAATCTAACCGTCGTTGGCAAAGTTAACGAAATCAGCAAAAAAACAATTATAGCATTTTCAATGTACAGATAGAAGAAGTTGATCACACAACCATAAGGAGCATATGAAATACTCATGAAACACAACTCTCACCAGCATCTCATCCTCCCTCTCCTCCTCCTCCTCCTTCACTCCGCTCCTCTCCCCATCGACAGTCTGCTCCATCACCTCCCTCTTCACCTCTACCGTAGCCTGTAATCGATTGATTGAACTACCGTAATCTATAAATACCGTAGCTCTCAAATCGATAACTCAGGAAGCTAACATCACGTTGAGTAATGTTTCATAACCCACTTCACCTCTACCGTATCCTACAATCCAGCAAGTGGTCTACCGTACTCAATAAAACTAATTTTGATGCAATACCAATACAAATGAGATATAGCAACAGAGAATGAGGGTTTTTATATATACCGTTCGATGAGTCACTAATGCATGGTCAATCCAGCTCCTTTAATGGAAACGAAGCAACTCCAAAGCAACTATCACCTTGCGAATTTTCCATTGGTTCCAATTGCCTTTTTCAACCGTGGATAAGTATACCGTACTTAATCAATCGATACCCATGCTCCACTTACCGTACTCCTCCTCTGCTCCGCCTCCTCCCGCTTCTTTCGCTCCTCAACCTCGGCGAATGAGGGCCGGCCGCGCTGCAAAATTGAGAGAGCTTACGTTTTGCAGCACGATCGGCTATCCGGCGAAAGTAGCGATACTTTTTTTTATATAACAAATGAAAGATCCATTACCGGACAACGCTCACTTAATCTTACACCACACTCGTGATACCTAGTATCACACGTGGGCATAAAAAAGCGAGCACCATTTTGCAGCATCATGAGCTATTCGTCAAAACTATCGATACTTTTTTAGACACCAACGAACTGTGATTCATTACCGGATGCCGCTTACATGATCCTCCAAGGCACTAGTGAAGCCTAACATCACATATGGACATAAAAAAGCGAGCAGCATTTTGCAACACGAATCATTGAAATTACGGATATTTGATTTTAAAACGCAAACGGATCATGAATTGTCTGATGTCGCTCACTTCAGCTTACATCACACTCGTGAAACCTAATATCACAAGCGGGCATTAAAAAGCGAGCACCATTTTGCAGCTAGAACCGCTAATCACTACTGTCTAAATTAACCTTTACCCGTTTCATTATCGAATCCTACTGATGTCACCTTACACCAAACTCATGAAACCTCACATCACAGGGAATTTGGAGTACTATTTGTTTTCCTTTCTTTGCTGTACTTTTCTATTTTCCGGACAAGTTTCATTGCGATTTTCAAATCTGATTGAAGAACAAAAACCAAAGATCAAAGACCAAACTACCGTACCTTCTTCCTGCCCGTCTCTCCGGCCTTCTCTTCGGCGCTGCTCGCACTGCTGTTCCGGCGCTTCCTCGCATCGGACGAGCGAATACTGTAATGAGGGAGGGGAGGGTACTGTAGATCGATATCGTAATCCCGTACCGTAGTCCACTGTGCCTAAACCATCAACACCTTAGCACCATTCTGACAAAGCTTTGGGTTTGTTTGCCTTATGTTAGCATACTTATCTCTGGCAAAGAGGAGCCAATCAATGAAGCGATAGTCATTCAATTCTACCGTAACACAACAATGCCACCGTAATCAATCAATGTTACCGTAACCCATCAATCAATGTTGCCGTAAACAATCTAAGGGGAAGATACGGAAACCCATCAATCGTATCGTAACCAATCAATCCTACCGTACCTGCTATCCTCTCCCCTGCCTTCCCTCTCTGCATCCGCACTCTTCCCCGCAGACAGTCTCGCGAGGCGGATAGGGCGCTGAAAATAAAAATGATTTAAATTGAATAAATAATATTATATTTTTGCCACCGAACACCTTCTATAAATCAAACTTGTGCAACTGCACACGGATTTGTGATACTGGTGAAACTCGAGACAACCAAGAACCAAAATAATTGTTTGCGAAAAAATAATCGAATACGCCCGGAAATCAAGGGATAAGTGATAGTGGTGAAACCCCCAACCAACAATGAGCCAACACACAACTTTTTTCTAAATATAAACCTGATTTCATGTGCCTATCGGGGAGTGAAATTGAGTATGGACAAGTGATCCTGATGAAACCCCGACTAACCAATAGCAGAGAAGTTAGGAATTTTGCGTTCAACTGCAACTGCATACGGGCAATACTTATTTAGGGTTAAAAACAGTGATAGAACCAGTTTTGAGCCAGAATATAGATCTATACAACCGAATGCGCCTCGCGGAAACCAAATATTGGGTCGTAGAACCATCACTGGGATTGACAAAAGCAACATTCTCCTCCTCCTCCTTCTCCATACTCGGATTCTACTCCTTCTTCACTAATGTTAAAGCTACCATTGGTCTACCAAGGATGACACCTATTTTTTTTCGAAACGCAACATGATCTGTGACTAATTGAATGCTATCAGCAAAGGTCGGCTACGGCGCAGTTGTGAAACCTGAACCAACCTTCTCCTCCTTCACACTCGCCTTCAGCTCTTTCTTCTTCTGCTCAGCACTCTTGCGACCGGGACGCTGACATTGATATATTTTAACAATTAAAATCACTTTTACTTTTGAGTTTGAGGTTATTTTGCGATTACTTTTGTTCGATATACTGAAACGGAGCAAATACAACGATATAAGTAATAGCAGTGAAACACAAATCAATCGGAGGGGGGGGGGCTGGAATCAGAAATCACCTTGGCTTCCTTCCTCTCCACTGGCTCCTCTTCCTCCTCTTCCATCTTCACTTCCTTCGCCTCCTGCACATCGCTGATTTGAGGCGGCTGAAATTCAAGGATGACTGTGGTCAGACTCTCTCAATTCTCCATGCTCTCTCGCCCTGTCTGATCGACCAGAGAGTATGACGAATGAGGAGAAAAGAACATTACTCGCATGAATTATAAACTGTTTACGCTCACAAGAGGAATCGTCATGATCGAACCACGGCAACCAAATCTCTACTTGTGATAGTGGTGAAACCTAAATCTACTGTTACCGATAAGCAAGGAAACGACCTATTGAAAATTAGATACTATTAATTTACTTTGAACTCAGAATCTCGTAAAACCAACGACGTCATCACACGCTGGATATGCACTAGAGGTGAAACTTAAAGCGACCGAGACCAAACGTAGATTTGATTGTTTTTCCCTACGCGAACCACGATTGATCGCATTCGACTAGCAAAGGTTGGCTACATCATATCCATGAAACAGCAACCAACCTTCTCATCCGCCGCTTCTTTCCACTTTCAATTTCCCACGCTGGATATAGCGGCGAAACCAAATATTGACCTCCACCAACGAACAGTGATTTTAATTTATTTTTTCGATAATTGAATTGCATCTAATCGCATTCAATCAGCCTTAATTGAGCATTCCATAACTATGAAACCTCAACCAACCTTCTCATCCGCCACTGCTTCCCAGTTTCACTTTCCCATGCTGAATAGGTACTAGCGGTGAAACCAAATACCTCCACCATCAAACAGTGATTCTATTTTAATTTTTCGCAAATTGAATTGCAAAAAATCGCATGCACTCAGCAAAAGTGAATCATATCATAAACATGAAACCACAACCAACCTTCTCATCCACTGCCTCTTCCCAGTATAATTTTCCCACGCTGTATATCTACTAGCGGTGAAACATCAAGCCATCAACAGCAAATATTGAATATGTTTGTTGGTTTTTTTAAAGAATTGAACCACACTTCATCGCATGCGCCCAGCAAAAATGAACTATTTCATAACGATGAAACCGCAACCAACCTTCTCATCCGCCACTCCCTCCCTCTTCTCCTCGACACTCTTGCGGGCCCGACGCTGGAAATACGTTTAATTTAATATTTTTAAACTTGAAAGCATTTGCAATTATATGCTAAAAATAGCAAAACTATCACGACGTTTTTAAACGTGAACGCGTGCTAGAAACAGGTGGATCTCCGCGATTTTGGAACAGCAAACAGGTCTGATTTTCAGTCATCTCTTAGATTAACCCAACGGATCTAGTGTGCTCATTCAAGTGTGTTCTTGTTACTGGTCCGAAACTATTACTATTCCACGTTGCCTGAAATCCCAGTCTACCTTTCCATCTTTCTAATTGGTATTGTCTCTGAGTATTGGGTATTGAATTGGCATCACTAATACCTTTCCATCCATCCTCTCCACTTGTCCCCTCTCCTCCTCCTTCTCTGCCCTGAAGCTGCGACGCGTTCTCGGCGCGAGTGAGGGAGTCTGAAACATAACAATATAAAAAAAATCTCCCTAAAATGTGAGAAAGAAAAGGCAAGTGAAAACGCGCTCACGAGCGTTACGGGGTTCAACCTTGGAATTTACTACAGCCAAAGTAACGTAAACTTAAAATAATAATATAAATAAGTAAGCTACCTCAACATCCTTCAGCTTCACCTTCGCATCCATCTCCTTGTCGGCCATCTTCACTTCCTTCCCCTCCTCTTCTTCCTTCCCTTCCCACTCACTCTTCCTTTTCTTCACTCTGTCAGCCAGCGATTTCTCACTGCAAGAATCGAGAGGATTTTAATTAATATTTCAAAAAGATGTTCACATATAATTAGAGACAGCCTAACAGCGTGAAGTTGAAGTGCACGTGAAACACGTATAAAGCTGTCAATTTACCAGCAATAATTAATAGGTATTAACATATTTTTAAAATGATTCGAGGCAAAATCAGGAAACAACATAATTGCACGACCTTGAATTGCTTGTGAAACACGAATAAAGTTTGCTACTTTCCTATGAGCAAAGTACCCCCATATAACAACCAGTGATCAGTACGACAAATAGACTGCTTTTGGAAGGCCGAGGTGTTTCCATAAGATATGAAAACACCCCCCCCCAATGATTTTTAACTGCTTACCTCTTCTGCTCCTCACTTCCCTCCTCCTGCTTGACCTCCCGCACGACAGATTCGGCTTCCTTTCTGCAAGAATTTATGAATTAGCTCCACCTCAATTGAAAAACACAAGTATAGCTCAAAATTCCGATTACACTCTAATATGGCGAGCGTGTGTGCAGAAATCAGAGACAACGATGCAATATTTCGAGCTTGAAACACAAATCAACACCTTTGCCTTACCTGTCCTCCTTCTTCTCTGCTTCAAACAGACTGCGTCTCGAGCGGCCCTGAACGGAAGCATCATGCAACCACCATTTCTGTGTTTCACAATTTAGTTCAACCAATGAAAACCGTGCGGAGAACGCGGAGAACGCAATGAAAACCGTGCGGAGAATCGCTTACACTATACATAGCGACAAGCTTTCGTGAAGGGCTAGATTTCACCTCTCAGTCGAGATATAAATATAATAGATATAATAAATAAATAACACATTTCTACTCACTTTGCCCGCTGCCACGGGCGCCTCGGCGACTGCGGCGCTCAAGCGGCGCGGCAGGGCGTGATGGAACTGTGATTAATTATGTTAATTGTGTTAATTACTATTTAATTAGTTACTTAAATAATATAAATATAAATAAAACACGAACCGACGCGCTGCGCGCGGGCACGACGGCGACTGCGCGCTCGTTGCCTGGAATTTAGATTCAGATTTAGAAGGTTAAAAGGGCGATTGTAAATGTATAGGTAGGCTATTCTTCGCCAATACCCATCGAAAAACTAAGGTCATCGTGTAATGACCAGTGGCACGTAAAAGCCGTTTATTTAATTAAATATATATCTTTTAATGACTTACCAATGCTGGAGAGCGGTCGGCGCTGCGGCCGGGGCATCTCGCGCTCTGGCTCCGCACTGGAGAACACGTATATTGAAGTAATTGAAAAAAATGTGTGCGCGCAAACAAGCAGAAACATGCGCAGAACGTCGCTTTATGCTTATTGGAATAAGTGGGCAGAACCCAAACCCTCAAAGTCATACTTGCTTACAATTATACCCCTGGTTTGAAGCTCATAACACCCGATTCTTGGGAGCCGAACCAGCAATATTTAATCGGTTTTACTCTGAACTCGCGACATTGGTCGGTCATCTGAGTCTGATGCACATCACTGTGCATATGTGAGAAATCAACAAACCTCACGGGAGCGACGACGGCGCTCGGCGCCTGCGCATCGGCGTTGTCATGCAGCTGAAGGTAATTGAAATTATATTATTAAGTAAAATAAATATATTAAGAGACCGGCTCGGTAAAAATCGAGCATTTTAGACTACCCCCCGGACACGGCGCCCCTTTTTCTTTCAAATCCTTTTGATATTGGTATGGTAGGAGGGTCTAGTCCTCACATTGCAAAAACCACCGAGGATTTTTGGTTCACGCTGATACGGTAGGAGTTCAAAAGGTTCAAAAGTCATAATTTAAAAACGTGAATATCTAGATATAATTTTTCATGTGCATTACGTTAGAGGTGCCTAGGGGTACAAAAAAGATATTTAGATTGAATGCCACTCGATTCCAAAATGCAACTTTGGGTTAAAATATTTGAAAAAATTTAGTTTTTTGCCCAAAGTAGGCTTTCTTTCAAGTTTGGGGAAAGGGTAACCTGGGTCCACGGTGAAGCCCACTGGGTCATGCATCTAAATTTTTGGCAGCTGGGTCGTTTTAGTCTATACTTTTTTTGTTTTGGTCTCTCAAAGGTGCGCAACCGAGAATCTGATTTTGCTTCATGTTCGCTTTTGCGATACCATTCTGATTTTTTGGACCCAAAAACCACTCAAACAACATTTTATCACTATAACGGACACACTAGACAATCTAGGAGGCAAATCTGCCTCAACGAAATTTTCATCATGATCAGGGTTCACGCATCAGAAATGACTCACACCCATGAACTTTTGACTATTGTTAGACATGGAGAGTGAATTTCACGTGCTCAAAAAGGCAAAACGTTTACTTTGAGGTTGCATACAGTCTGTCTGATACATAAATTATTCGGAATTATCGTAATAGCGCGCGTCTTCTGAGAGATTGCAGGAAAACAGAACCCCCGAGGAACTAGGAGCCCCAAGTTTGAGCTACATCGATGAAATTTTTATAGTAGCGTATGTAGGAGACGAGAAAACTTTTATAACAGAACTTTTGTCCCAGAACCGGCTTTTAGGTATTTTCCGGTTTCCAACCCGGCTGTGACGTATCTCAGCTCCCAGAGTACCTAGACCCCTTTTCTTTGGCCCAAAAAATTCAAATAAATATTATGAACATATTTTCTTTTAGAAATACTGAAATTGAAAATTTCTTCGTTACAAAAAAATAATTTGTTTTAACAAAATCGAAAATTAACATTTCCTCACTCGGGGACCCCCCTTTGGGCAGGTTCTGACTTTATTTTTAGAATCTACGTTCTCGATATAGTATAGAGCTGTTTAGAACTAAGGGCCATAGGTGTTAGAATAGGTTTCAATGAGCTCAATTTTCTCAAAAAGCGTCTCTTATCTCCGACATTTGCACAAGGCAAATATTTTTACCCTCAAATAATGTTTCTAACACTTCAAAATCAATAATGTACAATTCCATGATGAAGTGGAGGCCATAAAATTGAAATTTTGATGGATTGGAAACATTCGATGTATTCAAAATGTTGTTGGATAAAATGGCTCATTGAGACAGACCTATTCTAACACCTAACACTAAATAGCGATATACTATATCGAGTACGTAGATTCTAAAAATAAAGTCAGAACCTGCCCAAATGGGGGTTTCCGAGTGAGGAAATGTTAATTTTCGATTTTATTAACACAAATTATTTTTTTGTAACGAAGAAATTTCCAATTTCAGTATTTCTAAAAGAAAATATGTTCATAATATTTTTCGATTTTTTGGGCCAAAGAAAAGGGGTCTAGGTACTCTGGGAGCTGAGATACGTCACAGCCGGGTTGGAAACCGGAAAATACCTAAAAGCCGGTTCTGGGACAAAAGTTATGTTATAAAAGTTTTCTCTTCACCTACATACGCTACTATAAAAATTTCATCGATGTAGCTCAAACTTGGGGCTCCTAGTTCCTCGGGGGTTCTGTTTTCCTGCAATCTCTCAGAAGACGCGCGCTATTACGATAATTCCGAATAATTTATGTATCAGACAGACTGTATGCAACCTCAAAGTAAACGTTTTGCCTTTTTGAGCACGTGAAATTCACTCTCCATGTCTAACAATAGTCAAAAGTTCATGGGTGTGAGTCATTTCTGATGCGTGAACCCTGATCATGATGAAAATTTCGTTGAGGCAGATTTGCCTCCTAGATTGTCTAGTGTGTCCGTTATAGTGATAAAATGTTGTTTGATTGTGAGTGGTTTTTGGGTCCAAAAAATCAGAATGGTATCGCAAAAGCGAACGTGAAGCAAAATCAGATTCTCGGTTTCGCACCATTGAGAGACCAAAACAAAAAAAGTATAGACTAAAACGACCCAGCTGCCAAAAATTTAGATGCATGACCCAGTGGGCTTCACCGCGGACCCAGGTTACCCTTTCCCCAAACTTGAAAGAAAGCCTACTTTGGGCAAAAAACTAAATTTTTTCAAATATTTTAACCCAAAGTTGCATTTTGGAATCGAGTGGCATTCAATCTAAATATCTTTTTTGTACCCCTGGGCACCTCTAACGTAATGCACATGAAAAATTATATCTAGATATTCACGTTTTTAAATTATGACTTTTGAACCATTTATCGTGTATTAGGATATTTCTCCTACCGTATCAGCGTGAACCAAAAATCCTCGGTGGTTTTTGAAATATGAGGACTAGACCCTCCTACCATACCAATATCAAATGGATTTGAAAGAAAAAGGGGCGCCGTGTCCGGGGGGTGGTCGATTTTTACCGATCCGGTCTCTTAATTAAAGTAATTAAAATAAAGTAAATATAAATATACTCACCTTCAGGTGCCTGATCAGATGCTGCTCGTACGCAGTAGACCAACTGCAGTTGGGACACCTGCAACGAGCATTGTATTCATTTATCGCATTGTAGCCCCAGCACAAGTCAAAATTTCAACGTCACGAACTGGTTCGCTCGAAGATATAAATTAACAGTTAAATGAGATGTGTGATAAGGGTATAATATTCTATCAATGGCTAGATTAAGTCTGAAATCAGGGTGCGGAACCCACTTGAACTCCTTGAGCTTGGTGTGACCCATCTGGATGTGCTCCCTGATCGTCTTGGCCGTCATGGTGGCATACGGGCAGAGAGGGCAAGAGTAGCGACGCGACCTATCGCTGCCCCTCAAATAAGCACAAATATGAGATTATTAAACAATGCGAAGCGCTAAAAAGTTACTTAGCATACGAAGCATTACAGCCTGTCCGTTGTGTATTCATTAAAAAAACACTTACTCATTCTTAATCGGCTCAGAAGCCGCGTTCGACGCGTCCAACACCGGAGGCATTGACGGCACCTGGTGAATAGTATTTTATGATAGTTACATGGGGCGGTAGCGTGCATAACCAGACGAGTAAACCTGGTTACGCACGCGAGCAGAAATAGAACAATGTTTGGGCGTTCACAGAGGAGCTCCATGGGGAGCTCCAGGAACGCGGATAAAAGGGTAAATGGGATATCGAATGCGCACGATTAATTTATAAAAGGAACGAGCACAAAGAACACGAAAATAGGTCATGAGAATGAAAAATAGGACAAAAATAAAAATATCGAGGTCGATTGATACAGTAATCTTACTAGCACACCGTAATTTTCAAATGTGCATTATTCTTATCGACAACTGATTTCATTTAAAAAAAAATATTTTTTAGCTAGGCTACTGAATTATGTCAAAACCTTTTAAAATCATTAAAAGTAATCACATGATGCAAGAAAAAAATTTAAAGGGAGATTACTACAGTATTATACGTACTCCGAGTGCTACCGTACCACCAAATTCGTTTTGGTTCCAAAAATTATTCTGACCGTAAGAGACAGAAGTATTTTCGAAGGAATGTGTGGGGGGGGGTTACTCGATTACCTAATCTTCAGAAATAACATCACATCACTCACATCAAGTTGTGAGCCACCGGGATCCACCGGGATCTCTTCTGACAATTCGAGATAGCCCCATATCTTTCGCATCATGATTTTCTCGGCCTCGCTCATGTTTGTTCCCCATCACATGGAATGATCAAATATGCTTACTGGCCAAGAGAATGTTGTGTCGCACAAATCGCATTTAAGTTTCGAAATAGTCGCGACTTTGTCTCCGAAAATTGTATAAAACATTTAGGTAAGAAAACTAGCGATTTCTACCATTGCTTTACTACAGTTAATTTGATTTTTCGCGGATTTCCAGAAAATTAGGAAGTGCGCCCTCACAGTTTTTATATTAATATGAAAAGACGATCGGGTAGAATATATATTTCAAAAAAAATAAAAATCTGTAGTCGCGGTTTTATACAATTCGAATTCAAATTTCGACATTTTTCTATTTTTACAGTTTAAATTAGCGTATGAATGATGCTCAAGATGCCCCTGTCCAGATTCCTAATTATGAAGTTGGCCGAGGATGAGTGGAAGTCCCTCCCAAAATTCAGCAAAATCTGTAGCAGCGGACATTGGCGAAATGGAGTGCAACATGCTGGTCATTGTACCCTACCGTACCTTGTCATGTATTGATTTTCTCACTGTGCCGTAATTAATCGCTCTGGAATCAATGGATCAATCCTCTCTTATTTCAAAAATGCAAAAAATCAAAACTGATGTGTCTCAAAATGCAAAGAAAAATTGTTCACAAAAGGAGGTGGAGGATGTGCTCTGTGGAAACACGCGACGCTCCGACCGCGACGCGCGAAAAAACACCAAACTCTTCCACTTATACTGGTTTAAACTGAAATGTTTTGAAAATCTAGAAGTGCTATCATGATTCTACACCGCATAATACCCAATTGCAAGAAAATTGGAATTTTAGAAGAAGTTTGAAAATTTGCATGACGGTCCCTACAACCAATGCTTTTCGAAATATCAATTTCGAGAAGGAGAAGAAATTTCAATTTCGATTTTGAAATACGGACCATTTCAAAATAGGCAGACTATAAAGGCAGAGAAAGGTATGCTGATAGCGTCGCACGGGCAGATTGGAGACGTCACTCGCTTGTTTTTGTTCCGTCGATATTCGCTTAGGGAAGTGTCGAGCAATCGTCTAACTCTCTCATTTCGAAACGTTCTCTCATCGATCAGAGAATCCAGATATTATGGGAAAGTCAGAGATTCATACCATTCGTCGACGTGCCGATCTCTGATACTGTTGAATGTTCCTTACGTTTGCAAGCTGTCGTTTCACGAGCCTCCATATACTCCCCATACAATGCCGTCCATTGAGCCATTTAAGCTTTATGACATCCTTGTATTCTAATGCAAGGCATCCCCTCGAACCCGCTATCTCGCCAGTCCAAGTGGCTAGTGTGAGCACGAAACGAAGAGTCGTTGCCGACTGAAATAGGCCATTCGCGCTCCTCTCCTGAGGTTCCATGCGGATAGTAGCACGCGTTTCTGTTCAAAGTTGCCAGAATGATGCAACGCCAGAGTTGTACGATAGATATTCTCGAAAATAGCGGAGACTCATTTCATAATTCAGATAGTCTAACTTTAAGTAGAACGAGGTGCACCGACTTGAACCCCCGACACTCTAACAAGTGCGAAGTTTCCATCCTGCTGTTGCCCACTGCTTGATGCTATGGTAAATGTCGAAATGTCTGCATGTCAGGTCGAGATGGCGGGCGACAGTAAAGCGATGTTGACGTCGTTCCTCGACAACGACGACTTCCTCGACCAGGGTCTGTACTATGCCGTCTCTTCCTTCCTCTTGTTCGACTGCCGACTGCCAAAGGCGAAAGCAAAGACGGGGTATGTAGAGTAAAACTGTCAGAGTATAGAATTTCATTCCGCATGCTCTCTCACCGGTTTGAGTAACGAGCCAGTGTTCGGATGATGCTACGGATACTTCACCCTGGCAGCCCTAATGCAGAGCCTCTTTGAAGCCGAGATACTACTTGCATATTTGATTGATCTCTTTCACATGCTCCCGTAATACTACCTACAGTCCAGCTTGATTCCCCCCAGAAAACAATCCGTCCCGGCCGGGCCGGGACGGTCCCTGACGGTCCATGGCCAATTTGTGGCTCAATTAGAGAAAAATTTGGGCCATTCTCGGCAGCTTTGTAAAGCTCGTGTAATATGCAATCGATTACCGTTGGCAGAATCTAAAATAATTCATTCGTTAATTTGTAAATTAAAAGAGAAGTGTCGGCAGTTTTGAGAAAAAACGAAGCGCTAAGTA
Source organism: Pristionchus exspectatus (assembly GCA_911812115.1). Classification (NCBI taxonomy): domain Eukaryota; kingdom Metazoa; phylum Nematoda; class Chromadorea; order Rhabditida; family Neodiplogasteridae; genus Pristionchus; species Pristionchus exspectatus. Next base: position 113,870 of record OU461584.1, read on the forward strand.
TACGGTAACGAAAATCGTCAAACTTTTTTTCAACTTTTCCGCAAAATCTTAAATACTGCTGACACTTCTCTTTTAACGTACAAAATAACGAATGCATTATTTTAGATTCTGCCAACGGTAATCGATTGCATATTACACGAGCTTTACAAAGCTGCCGAGAATGGCCCAAATTTTTCTCTAATTTAGCCACAAATTGGCCATGGACCGTCAGGGACCGTCCCGGCCCGGCCGGGGCGGATTGTTTTCAGGGGGGAATCAAGCTGGACTTAGGACTAAGGCTGATGCCCTAGGTAGTAACGTACATCTTTCATTACGGACAGTTCAATAATTTCAGTACCGAAGAAGAGGATTCGACACTGAATGTTCTTAATAGAAAGGACAAGAAGGATGAGGTTGTTGAGTGTTTGAAGCTAGCCTTCGTCTCTCTTCTCAACTACATCTACCTGCCCTTCATGTTTTTCCCGTTTCAGCCGGAGGTCAGGTTTTCTTAGAAGCATTACCACTTTCTACCACTGAAATGCACCCAATTTTACCTCTATGTGCCTTTCTGAGGATGTGTTTGATAAGAAAGGCTTCGAAACGAAAAAAAATATATATATGTGATAGACTATCATTTCCAGCCTGGCCCATTCGTCTACGTTGGAATCTTCAAAGTTCTGCCCGTCTTCGTGTGCTTCATTATTGGAGTGCGTTTGAACTACCAAGTTTGATCCATGTTATCTCCTATGATATTTCATCTCCTTCCACTCCTCCCATTGGTATCCCGTAGCTCCCGCCGAACTACCGTGCTGATATTTGAACAAGATAGAAAACCCATGTAAACACGATTCTATTGCTCAGTCACTCGCTTATAAGGAAAACAGATATCGCCGCACCTTGAATGATAAGAAGGAGTGTCGGAAACGCTTGTAGAGCATGATACAAAGTGATTCTTGAAAATTAAGTACCTATTATGCCCACTATTTATGTATAAATCCCCAAAAAAACGTTGAAAAGGGGAAGGGGCAACAAGCGGATCTTACGAAACGAATTCTTCTTTCTAACACCCCTATGACAGGTGTTCGCTGTGACCTCGTTCGTGCCGGCCTCATTTGCCATCGCCTTTGTCCTGCAATCAATCGGAGCCATTCTGCAATTTCTTCGGTTCTTAGAAGTACGTCATGTGTTCCTTTGTTACGGACTGCAATCAATATAATAAAAAAGCTGTAAAAATTAAGCCCTTTATAAACTGATATGATCTAATGCGAATTTCGCCTTGAGATCACAAGTATTGAAGGTCGGCGGGGAGACTCTCACGTTCTTCGCTCGAATTTTTCTCTGTATAGCAGTTCCGATAAGTGTGCGCGCAAGCACTCGCTTCATGCAGGAGATCAGGCAACACTATTTTTCATCGTGTCCTCTTAAAGGGACCTGGACACACAAATGAAGTAAAGTTCAGAAAAAAAGAGCTGATTTTTTAAAGAAAAACTCAGAAAACTGCATATTTTTACGATTTTTTTGAAAGAAGTTATGATTTTTCAAAGTTGCAAATTTTAGCCTAGCGCCCCGGCATACTGTGTTTAGCGGCTTTACTACCCACTTTTTACCCACTACCACTCGTTTGTTTGCTCATGTTTTTGTTTGTTTGCCCACTCATATTTGCCATCACTACCGACATCAGCATCGAGTGGAATCATCTTTCCTCTTTGTTTACAGTCCTTGCGTGGTTTACAGCCCCTCAAATCTTGCCTTCTTAGTAGGATTGCACGTTCAGGATCAGAAATCCCGGGAATGTCGGTAAAAGTAAAAATAAAAGTAAAGGCCATCCCTTCAATTAAAGGCACTTGCGTCCTGCGGGAGATCATTGCTAGGCCAGTGATTATTAGACTAATCTTCCCCAATATTTCAGTGGAGGTAACAACCTCGTCTTCAGCACTATCTTGCAAGTGGTGCTCATCATTGCCACGCCATTGTTCAATCGACACGTAAGTATACTGAACTTCATAAGTGCCCGTTCATTTCAGACAAAGTACGGTCAGGGTAAACGTTGTGATGAGAGATAACTACAGTTTTCTTATAGAGATAGGGGTTCTTATTTTATGGTAAATATTCTTTGGTATGTTCGATTATTCGAATGCTACATCAGATCAAAATTATAATTCTGCAACGCGGTTTCTGTATGTCTTTAATGAAGGAGTGCTTCGTAACTGGGTTATGAGTTGATGGGCCGTTGTTGCCTGAATTGTAATTTTTGCTTGAACTCATTACGATTAAGAGACCGGATCTGAGAAAATTTACCTTTTTGGCCATTCTCCGGACATTGCTCCAGGATTTTCGATTCGGGTCTCCATATCCATAGGGCCTGGGAGGTCTTTGACCTTGTTTACAAAAATGATGACGTCACCGCTCGTATTGCGAAATGCGGCGCAAAAGCTGCGGGTATGCATGAAACTTATGAAAATTCGTAACTTCTCAACGGAACAAGATGGAACCAAAATTCTTTTTGCAGTATGTTAGGCATGCCTAGAGTACACCATAACACTATTTGGATCGAAATTTGAACGGTTCTCATATTGACTTTTTGACCTCACGCTTCACAATTTTTGATTTTTTATCTAGTCCCAGCCGTTTGGGGTTAACTTTTCATACGCCTTGGTGTACTCCACACATGCACCTATTAATCCCCCCATATGAGGAATGGATCTGGAGATACACTTTTTAGAAAAGTTGATTTGAGTGATTCTGAGTCAGCCTTCATTTGGCTATTTTTGGATGTGCTGGCTTTCTGTCAATGAGGTTCCACCTAAAAACCAGCCAAATAGTGATGCTACACCATCATACGAATATTCATCACCATAGGAGTTGAATCCGCGACAATGATTTTTTCGACCCATGGTCATGGTCAGAAATAGACCGAAAAAGTAATGATGAGGGAACTTCAAGTACTATACACCAATGTATGCTACAGTAGCCCAATAATATATTGTAACCGAAATCACCGTAATACTGCTCTCGCAAACATGATTTGATGAAAAAGCCAGTTCTCGATTCCTCAGCTTTCGTAATACGGTAGTTTCGGTTACAATATATTACTGGGCTACTGTAGCATACATTGGCATATAGTACTTGAAGATTCTCCATCATGACATTTTCGGTCCATTTCGGACCATGACCCGGGGTTCATGGTCATGACTTACTTTTGAGGCATGAACCCCGGGTCATGGGTCAAAAAAATCATTGTCGCTGATTCAACTCCTATGGTGATGAATATTCGTATGATGGTGTAGCATCACTATTTGGCTGGTTTTTAGGTGGAACCTCATTGACAGAAAGCCAGCACATCCAAAAATAGCCAAATGAAGGCTGACTCAGAATCACTCAAATCAACTTTTCTAAAAAGTGTATCTCCAGATCCATTCCTCATACGGGGGGATTAATAGGTGCATGTGTGGAGTACACCAAGGCGTATGAAAAGTTAACCCCAAACGGCTGGGACTAGATAAAAAATCAAAAATTGTGAAGCGTGAGGTCAAAAAGTCAATATGAGAACCGTTCAAATTTCGATCCAAATAGTGTTATGGTGTACTCTAGGCATGCCTAACATACTGCAAAAGGAATTTTGGTTCCATCTTGTTCCGTTGAGAAGTTACGAATTTTCATAAGTTTCATGCATACCCGCAGCTTTTGCGCCGCATTTCGCAATACGAGCGGTGACGTCATCATTTTTGTAAACAAGGTCAAAGACCTCCCAGGCCCTATGGATATGGAGACCCGAATCGAAAATCCTGGAGCAATGTCCGGGGGGTGGTCACTTTTCTCAGATCCGGTCTCTTAAATTGCGATAAAGCAATACAAATGCAGGTCTTCGACAATGAATACTTATGGACGGGAATCTCTCTGCTTCACATGACTTTGACCCTAATCATCATCATCATTCGACACTACCTGAAAAAGAATGAGAATAACGAACCGTTCTCTTGTCCGAGGTATAGCATGAAAAAATGTTTTTATTGAACAACAAAAAAAATCCTTGTAAGAAGCTGCAACATGCGTTCATGCTTAATAAAGCTGTTAAAATTATCGTGCGTTTCAAATGCTCAGCAAACTCAATGTGCTGGTTAGCGTATTGATTGTCTGGGAGAGAGAGGAAGGGAAGAGGTAGGGGAGAGGAGAGCAGGTAGATCACTATCCTCCTCCCGGCCTCTTCTTCCCTCCTCCCTCCACTCAGTTCGTCAAAGGGCAGCGACGAGTGGAATGGAAAATAATCTTACGATAAAATGGGGAAAGAAAAAAAGATTTGTTGATATTTTTCCAGCATCGGGTGTCCTTCGTGCGATGGAGTAACGTGCGCCAGTCTGTGGAATTCTACGTGTTCTGCAATAAAAAACAAATACAACGTCTATATGGTAAGTATGCTTATGACGATAGTCTCTCTCATTAGTCCATTGAAATCACCACTTTTTCAGAAAGCACTGCCGGCTATACCGCATGTAGTAATGATCGGCTGCACAGATACGTTATGTGAGTCGAAATAATCGAATCTAGAGAATGCACGGATTTCTTTAAAGAAAATCAACGACAAATACATAATAAATCTCTTTATATCATACCCTTTTTTCCATACCGACTGTAATGCGGATGGAAGAAAAATATAATCTAACGAAATAAACCAATAATAAATGAATAAATCATTTCAGTGTTAATCGTAATCTCCAAGCAAGCGGGTGGGCATGAGGGATGGATCAAAGATAATGAAGAGCCCATCACGGTTATCAGTCAGCTCGTCGTAATTGTGAGTTTCCATCTTGAAGGTGTTGCGTATCATTTATACACACGTCTTCTGACACTGAGAGATTGCATGAAATTGGCCTCCCTGAGGAACCAGGTGCAAAAGTTTGAGCTATCTCCATGAGATAATTATAGTAGACTATTTATTTTTTTTCGGATTTAAGATACCTTCCGGCCCTAGGCCCGGATCCAGCGTATCTCAGCTCCCAGAGCTCCCAGAAATGTATACTTCTTTTGCAGATGTTCTCATCTCTCATGCGAAAAGTGTACAGGGGCAGTGAATTCATCGAGAAGGGCTTGAAGTACACGGAAGCATGCTTGCTCGTCCCGCTTCTAATCATGGCTGTACTGCTCCATTACAATGTAAGAGGCTTGCTAGAAATACCTTAATTAATCGATAATTAGAGATGAAAAATTGCTCATGAATCTTGCAACCGTAGACCATGACACACCATGCATTACAGGATTCCGACGGAGTTACATCGAATGTGAAAATGACTGGCAGAATGGTACTCATCGCCGTAACCTTAGCTTATCAAGCATTAGGTGAGAATGGGTGGCATAAAATGGTTGGTATATCAAGGATGTATCCAATTTTATGGTCATAAGGCAGCGCTAGGTGGGACCCACTGGTAAGGCCAGCTGTTAGACGGACTACAATACCCTTCGGTCCAATGCTTTCTAGGGTATACTACCTTTTGCACGCGAGGTCACCACCAATTTGCAGACCCTATTCTGAACACGTATATTCAGCCGCGCTCCCGCTCACACTCGAGGTCCTTCAACAAATCATCAATGGAACCGGATGCGGGCTTCGAGAGGGCGCAGAGTCGGAAACGAATCAGGATCGAGATGGCATCGCGGACGCGTGTCGATACGCACTGATGGGATGGTGAGAATCTGAATGTTGAATGCTATCTGAATGTTCATTTCACCCCTCCATTCCGAGTGCTCTCTCGTCACTAGAATCATTGAGAGAGTATAAGAAATATCCTAGACACCCCAAACGGTAAAATTCCCAACACAATCCTTTCAATGTCCATACATTCATACCGCTTTTCGCATCTGTTGCAACTGTATCTGAGAAAAAATGGTCGGAACGTGGGCTCCCCAGAGATCTTTCCATCGCCTATTTTCCAGCTGAATGGTGAATAATTTTTTTTAAAAAAATGATCGAGTATATTTCTTCAGGCGTCTGTTGGTCGTCTTTACATACTCGTACTTCAATTTGTGGCTCGGTCGCCCCATCGCCTTCTTCCTCTTCTTCATCGTGCCCTACATTTCCGCGTTAGTCTTCAAGTACACAACCGCCTACGAGTGGTGCTGCGAGTTAGTAACATGAATATCGTTTTTATACTTCTCACGTTATTTATTATCCACTTGTTTGGTGCATTTTCAATCAAATTGGTCAGAAATTACGCTCGAAATTACAAATGTTTGTCTGAATGTGAACCGGTCATATTTCAGGCATGCAACGATCGGATATATATGGGCAGTTTTGTCGATTCGCAGGATGGTTGGCTCATCGTCGTGGCAAAATTTCAGAAGCCGACGAGCACGGTAAGACCTCTGCCGATAACGTTCCCTTGCCTCTCTCGTCCCTTTGATCTATGTGAGATGTCGTCACTATTTTGCTATTCGTCAAGCGATAGTGTACCAAAAATAATTATCTATTTGCAAATTAAACCTTTGAAGGCGGCCCATGGATGATGTCTCCATTATCAACGTCGCATTTGACAACGAGGAAGGTGAAGCACACGCCGTGCCTCTCGCAGACATCTCACCTTCCTAACAGGAGCAGAATTCGAAGGAAATGCACGTAGTCGTCTCTTCCTTTGGCGTATTCTCTCGTCAGAGATGTGCGGAATGAAGAAGCATTAGCCCGTTAATCTGTGATCTTAGCATCATTTTAGCATTAGCATCTGTGATCAGTTATAGTATCCCTATTACTCCACATGCTCAGCAAATATTCGTGCCCTCCCTCTTTAAATTGCAATAGGAAACGGGAGCGACTACAAGATTATGATAAAAAGTATGATATATTTTTAAGGAAAATGATAAGATATGTTTTGTCACTTTCCTATGTTGATAAAGAAACAATTTATTCTTTTAATTCATTTTTGTAAGAGTGCAATTTCATCTTTCCAAAGAATAATCTTCGAAATAACAGTAAAATGCTTCTCAGTGTTAGAACTTGAAAATCGACGCTTAGCTTGCGCAATTACCACCCGCATCGTTTATGACGGCGGGAATTTCTTCGACGATTGCATTAATTCATTCCTGTTTCGGGTTCCTTGTTTCGATGGCTGCTGAAACGGTCCTCAATTTGACAACCTTACCATCCGATGTTATTCAAAATATTGCCAGGATGCACCTTCTTGAATATCTTGACGAAGTCAGACTGGTGAGTTGATTTAAAAGTATATATTTAATTAAAAAATAAAAAAAAATAAAAAAATATATATATTTTAAAAAACTAACAGATCAGTGCGAGATGGAATACCATTGTTCTTGGCGACAAAACTAGATTTCCTGTAATCGATAGTTTTCAATGGAGCAATAGCGATACTGGAATATTATTGCTAATTGACGTTCCTCATGAATACGTTAACTACCTCGGAATCAGAAATTGGTCCTTTAATCCAGCAGAAGGATATCGAAAAGTAAGCGTTTCCGCAATTCAAAACAATGATCAATATTTGTTCAGGTCGTCTATACCTATGAGGGAATTCATAGTTTGACTGGCTCGCTAGCTCGACTTTTCAAGCGAAGTTCTTTAATTAAATATGGCAAATTTTTCAAGAGTTCAAACAATTTCGAAATTAATATATGGAAAAACGTGGTGCCTTGTGTGTTCATCGAAGAACTTGTCTTCACAAACGTGGCCCTCCTTAAGAGATTTGGGTGAGACCTACAATCCAACCAAAACGATCCCAATTTTTGAGAGAGTCGCTGGTAGACATTCTGCGAGATAGCAACGTGCAACGCATAGAGGTGCATGCAATACACATGAGTGCAACTGAGAAAGGCAAGTCACACAAAGGACAATTGTTCTCCCCATCCACTCATACGTCTTCCTTCCTCTTGTGCCGATTGGAGTATGAGAGGGAGGACAGTATTCCAAAATTTCTTTTACATAGACATGATTACTCAGCGTCCACTTAAAAAAAAGTTTCACAGTCAACCACTGTGGAAATTATATTTTTATTTTTTGTATTTCTCTTCAGATATCGTTCCGTACTTCACGTCTACTTCTGCGATTGTCCGATCAGTCAAGCTATCGTTTCTGGTAACCTTGAATGATAACGATCATCATCCAAACGTGAATACCCCAAGCCCGGAAGACTATTGGAGATCCGTTTCTGATGCAATATCAGTTGCTACAACTGTGAACGCTACGTCCTCTATTTCGTCAGTAAACGAATGTGCTTACTATGTGAATTTAACTGCGCAGCATTTGTGAAGCTATTAAAAATTACATTTCTCACTTTCATAATTTTTTTTGTGATAATCCATGCGCAATTTGTTTTTGAAGACGCCTCACATGATAAAGCCATTCCATATTGACCCGATCCAAATCGCTTTTATGCATGAACGGGAAACTAACGAAAGCAGCTGATCCGATTGTTGGTGTTTTACAAAAAAAAGAGTTTTCATTTATCTCAATTTCCATAAACTTGAGACAGAGAGTGCAAATCCATTTCACTATCCATCTATTCCATCCCAGCTCCCCCCTCCCCTCCGCATTCCACCGCCATGAGCGGGCGTCGACCGGCTGCTCGCCACTCGTGAGTGTTTTTTATCTATTACAACTAGGGGAATCTCGATATTTCTCGGCGACAGAATCGAGCAGTTAAATTGGATTAGCGAGAGAGCGAGGGGAGAGAGGAGAGTAATTCAATTAGAGAGTCGAGTTCATTCATTCTTCGCCTCGCGCGCATAAGTAAGCGGTTCGCGAGCGTCCGCAGGACGCTCGTTCATTATTTCGCTGAGTCCGCCCCCTTTTTAACGTCGCCCATCCCCCTATTAGGCTCAAGCCCTTCATGTCCCACTCGTCTTTTATACTGTGCCCCTCTGGACTCGGCCTCTTTAGGCTCCGACCCCTAAACTCCGCCCCTTTTCGACTCCGATAATATACCTCGCCCCTTCTTCAGATACGTTCGGATCCATCAGCCGCGCCGCTGGATCAAGGGCCCCGACCTGCGGCGCAACTACAGCAGCCTCTTCCTCGTCGAACTGACGGTGAGGGGAGGGGTTGATCTTTGATATCTGATCTATGATCTTTGATCTTTGAAATCCCGTAATTGTTCAGAATTTCTGGTGTTTCTTTTGAGCTAAAAACGCGGTCTATGCCTTCTGATCTTTGATCTCTAGAACTTAACCTATCGTTTCTATATCGCCCGCACCGGCGTGGTAGCCACTTTGGGACAGATTTTACGCCTACTGTAGTCCGTCTGAGCCCTTGCCTTCTTGGGTGGAGCACACGATCTCTAATGTTTTTCTCTCTGATCTCTAATCTCTGATCTCTAGATCGCCCTGATCGGCGTGGTGGTCACTCTGGCGTCCGCGATGGCGTTCGGCACGCGACTGCAGCGGCGGCGAAAGTACACGTTCGAGGGCGGGCGGAGCTGGGCGAGCGGCGATGAGGTTTGATCTTTGATCTTTGATCTATGATCTCGGATGTGATCTTTGGCTTCACAATCAGCACTTGATCTAACAGCCTCATCTCTCTTCGAAAGCACTGTGGCTCGAATGGTCCAAATTGCCGCATCCTTCGTGGGGAGGGGCATGAATGTCTGGCTAACTGAGTTCTCGATGCGAGAGGATGTCGCACGTGCACCCTATCACACTTTCGAAACTCCCATGTGCTCAATTTTCGTTTGAACTGAGATATGACCGATTGGCTGCTTGCCAAAATGAACCTGCGGTGCAGGCAACGAGCGAGAGAGGGAAGGGCAATGAAGAGACGGCGCATGCAAATCGGCGCGTGCCGCCCGCTTATGATAATTGAGCCAGCATTCGTGCCTCTCCTTCTTTAACCAAGCTATGAAATGATCTTTGATCTCTTCCAGGATGTGATCGCTCGAATGGTGCAAATCGCTCCCGCGCTCTGCTCCGGATCCGTCTTTGCCGTCTTCTTCCTGCTCGCGTACAAGATGATGATGCCCAAGTACAAGGTACGTTTCGAAATTAGGCCCCGCCCTTTAGCCCCGCCTCCTTCCCCCCCCCCCCGCCCCCCTCTACAAAGAGCGCAATGTCGAATTGCGACTGTTCCGATAATGAAAACATACATCTTTTTATGTAGTTTAGTATGATTTTTCGAATATGTAAACAGATGCAAAATATGCCTTGATGATGGGGGTTGTATAATAATAATATCTAATTTCAGAGACAGATCTTCCTCTCGTCGCACCTCTTCTGCGTCGTCTCCATGATCAGTCTCTCCGTTTACACCGGTAATTCGAAGCATAGTAAAGATCAAAGATCAATTTCCTAGAAAATGCACGAAAATTATTCCTGTAGTATATTTTGACAATGCTATTTTTATCACAAAGTCTCTCCGTTTACGCCGGTAATTCAAGAGTAAAGATCTAAGATCAACTTTCTAGGCTTTGCAGCTAGGCTGTTCGAAAAGCACGAAAATTATTCAAAAATGTTGATTCATAAATATCGAGTAGTTTTTCTCTCGTTTATTTTGAAATGGTTTTTTATCACATAAATATCTCCCAGTGTGAATACAAGTGTTCGAATTCAGTAAGTACATATTTAGAGCATAAAGTACTTCAATCCCGGAAAAATCTAACGTTCACACTAATAATAATGATATTTATCCGCACGATGCTGTGATTTTAGGGGGGGGGGGTGAGTGGGAGTGATATGAGTGATAGTGACTTATCTCTTTCAGTGATAATCCTCCTGGACGTGCTCAAGTTTCCGCATGGATCCATCGGCATTCTCGACGGAATCCTGGACAAGGAGGTTTCCGTACTCAACAATGTGAGCGAATCGCGAACTGACTTTTTTTGTTTGAAACTGATGTTTACTTGGTATTCTCCATATGCTCCACATAGACACATCATCTCCTTTGTTTCCTATCGCTCATTTTCCCCACTTGCGAAAGGGCGTCGTTCTAACAATGTGAGCGAATAACGAACTGATTAATCTCGATGGATTCTACCCATTTTCCTCGATTGCATTATACAATTCAGTTCTCTTTTTTGTGTACATTCTATTCACTGCCCTAATCATAGTCCATTAATACCCCATTGAACACTTCATTGCTTCAGTGCCCAAGATGGCACTGTAACTTGTGGACAGGGAAAAACATGAGAACAGAATGAGCAAGGGAGAATGACACTTCTTTATTCACTTGCCGCAGATAAACTCATTTTCCGCACATCGCAATGGGATGTCGGTCCGCGAGGGCTTCATAGTTAAGGGCACTAACGTAAATAAGTGCCCCCTTGCAGAGATCTGGCTATTTCCATGAGATTGTGCCATTGCGGCCGTGGTTGGACAGTGCACCAGAGCGGAAGAAGTCGCATTTGTTCGTTTTTTTCAAATTTATATTTTGAATTACGGCTTTCCCAAAGAGAAAAGACGTCAAGACGATGCCAATATTTTTCAATTTCAACCACAATTCAATTTCCCAACTCAGAGCATATTCGTGTTGCGGCGCCTACTCAACGCTCATCAACACAATCATGTACCGGGAGGAGTCTGCGGTAGGTATTTTAATATTTACTTAACTTATAATAACAATAACAATAATAACAAAAACAAAAACAATCACAACAATAATAAAATAAATCAAAATTATTCACAGTTCCTCCGCTACGTGCACAACGACAGTCAGTGCAAGAATGATCCGGAACTGGGCAAATTCGAGAGTCCGGACTGCATTCAATCGTGGGTATTAGATTTCGAAATACGGGTTATTCTCTCATTTTAAAAATGAAGAGACACTTCATTCAACCTCTAGTGAGTATTGCAGTCCCTTTGCATAGCACAAATGAATAATGTGAAATTTCATAAAATTTGAAAAATATATAAATTTTCAGCGAGAGCTGCTTCTACAAGGACGCTGCAGTCTACGGCAATCGAGTCGTGCTCTTTTTGGTGAGATTAAATTTGTATTTCCTTGCTGTGCTTGGATGCAATCCATTCACGACTACCAACTCTCTATGTCACTCAAGTTTATCAACGTAATGAGGAACCGCTCATTGCAATACAAGAATGCTAGTTCAACGATTTAAAAAATATAATAAAATTGAAATAAATAATCAATAAGATCTTCCTCTATGCTAGGAGTTGAACTATTATAAAATAAAATATTAAATAAGTAAATCACCAGATCTTCACTATGGCTTCAACGATCTCGGCCGCAGTCACCGTCTGGAGGGTGATCAAACAGTACGTAGTTGTGATTAGGGATGGCTTGGCAAGAAATGCTCTTTTCATTTCACGTGCTCTCTCACCGGCCAGAGAGGCGAGAGAGAACGCGTAATTTGGAGAGTCATTTCTTGTCAAGCCATCCCTAATTGTGATTGTACTAGGGCCCGTGTAGCGGAAAAGAGATTGAGTTGCGAAACCGATTCGAAATGATGGAAAAACGACAGACAAGCGACCCCGGAAAGTATTTTCGGTGTTTCAGTGTAGAGTTCGAAATACATCTAATTGTCTCTTCATTTCACACAATCTCCCACCGGCCAGAGAAGCGAGAGAGAGTGTGTGTGTGTGTTAAATGAAGAGACGGATTCTTCATTCTAATAATCCTACTAACGATGATGTTCCCCTATCATCTCGTCAAACTCACCTAATCTAGGAGTGTCCCCCTTCCCTCTTCCTGCTATTCTACCTCATTAATTGTATCTTTCGATACCGTTGCGCCTCGGGCGTAGATAAATTATTGTTATTATGTTGCAGTGATAAGGAAGAGCCGGAGACGGATCCGGCCCGGGACGAGTCGGTGCGACGCTCCGAAGTGGTGGCCTCGCCCGCCGTTCCTCCCGTGGTGATTTTAAATCAATTATTTAAAAAAACGCTCTAAACGGTATGATACTGTCCTTACAAGTCAATTAGCTAATTACTAATCATAATCACGGAAAAGAGCATTTGAACTAGAGTTCGAAATACGAGTAATCGTCTCTTCATTTCACACACTCTCTCGCCTCTCTGACCGGTGAGAGAGTTCACGAAATGAAAAGACGATTACCCGAATTTCGAACTCTAATGGCGATAATTCAGGTAATCTCGAAGCCGACCACGCCCACCGAACCGTCGCCCATCAATATCCCGCAACTGCAGTGATTACCGTAATCTAGCGATACCGTAATCTCTGATTACCGTAATCTCGCTTTCTCAATTCCTAACAGGAAAGTAAACCAAACAGTGAAACGATAAATATATTCAATTGAATAGTTTTATTCAGAAGTTGCTTCGTTTTTGAGAAGTAAATGATTTTTTTGAGATTAAAATAAATAATTTGAATTGCCCCGCTTGCCAATTTATTAGCCGTAACCTTGTCGTATCTATTTTTTCTACTCTGACCCTCTCAATTTCCCATGCTCTTAAGTCGTCAGAGAAATCGAGAGAGTATGGACAATTGAGAGACCCGACCTATTCCTCAAAATCTTGCCCATGTCGGCTCTGCTCTCACTTTTCACACAATATTTCCACCTAAACCATCATTGGTTCTACTCAGATTTCCTCGCAGGTTCCTCCATACTTCCCTCTTCGCGCGATTGTAAACGTTTCACTTTCTCTCTTTTCATCCCTCTTTGTCCGATTGTAAACGAGGTTGAGAGATCTTGTCGCCACATGTTCTCTTTCCCTCTTTTCGGATACTCCCACATCCTTAAAGAAGGAGGGGCACGACCAATCAACGAAATATCCCACCGCGATTGGCTTGCGTTTATAACGCGGGTACTGTAGTTTTTCAGTTTTCAATAGTTTTTCAATTTTTTCGCAGGTACGGTAACTGCGGAATTCGCCACTGCGGCTCCTTTGTTCTTTAATTGATTTTTGCGTCGTTTTGCTCGCTATTTCTTTTTTCAATTTATGTTAGAATGCATTAGGGCAGGCTGAGCACTCCATATTATACGTTTTGAACATGGTTGAAGCTCAGAATCGTAATATATTGGACGAAGTTTAGACGAGACCCGTTTGTGCACCTTATTCGATTTGTTTTCTTTTCATTCCCGTTGTGGTATCCTAGTCTATTTCTTGTTCATAATTGGTGTTCTTACTGCAGTTATGCCAGTCTTTCCATAATCTATGATAATTTACGCCCCAACGCACAACAAAACGCGTTAGTGTTCAAACTTCCGATCTGTCGTCACGTGCTCCCCATTTCTTGTTTGGAATTTCCTTGCCCGATAATTTCGTGATTCTTTTCTTCATATTTACTCGATTTTATTGGTTTCAAAAACTTAATTCGTCTGATTAAGGGCAGCTCGACCTCCAGCGTGTCCGCATGGGGCAATACAGAAAGCTGCCTGCGGCCGAACTAGATCAAGGTAATTGTTGTTATTATTTATTTAAAAAGATCGTGAAATCTTGCATAATTATAAAAATATTGATTTAGGTAGAATAAAGTAAATGTCGGTCAAGTTGTTGAATAACAACACCCAGTGTACTATTGCCTTCCCTCTGAGCCGAATCAAACTTGTGTTCTGTGTTATTAAAATGTAATGATTACTTGTTTTATAGTCCGACAAGCCCGGATTGAAGGTCAACAAGAAGGAGGTCGTCGAGGCCTTCACCATCCTCGAGACCCCTCCCATGGTCATCTCGGGAATCGTCGGATACATCGATACCCCCAAGGGACCCCGCCCCTTCAAGACCGTGTTCGCTGAGCAGCTGTCTGAGGAATTCCGCAGAGGCATGATCAAGAACTGGTACGTCTTATATTTAGATTTAGCAGTAAAATCCACGAGTGTTTGAGTTTTGCTGCTCTTAGGATCCTTTCTCTGTGCTTGCCACATGAATGTTATGGATTGTACTAGTTACGCCAGGCTCGGCCCCATCCCTGCCTCTGTGAGATTTGGTGATGAATCTAGAGAAGCAGGTCCGCAAATATTTATATAAAATTTGATAATGATGGATAGACTGGTCGCCTGTCCGATTTTGTCGCCCTCTTTCTCCTTCATTCGCCTTTTTCCTCAGATATTTTTCTTCCTAGCGAGTTACGAAACATTTTGACTAGTCGATAGTCGTCAAACTGTTGTTTTCGACACTCTAATTATGGCATTATAGATGTTTCATCATTATGATTAAATTAATTTGCCTTACTTGCAGGTCCTCATCGACCATGTCTTCGCCCAGGATGAGATGGTCGACACCATCGGTGTTACCCTCGGAAAGGGATTCAAGGGTGTGACTTCCAGATGGCACTCCAAGAAGCTTCCTCGCAAGACCCACAAGGGTCTCCGCAAGGTTAGCATTGTATAATGTTTTATTTTGCTCATGAAAAGCTGTGACGCTTGCCACAATAAAAGTAGTGGACATAATGGTCTTTGCTGATAATACATGCCCGTTTCTGAGCATATTTAGCAGTTCACTGTGCACTATGGAATTTCTAATAAATATTCTTCCTTATATTCCAATATTCCAGGTCACCAAGCGTGTTGCCTTCGAGAAGATCACCCTCAAGTTCATCGACACCTCGTCCAAGTTCGGCCACGGTCGCTTCCAGACCACCGAAGAGAAGAAGGCCCACGAGGCCGAGGAGGAGACTGCCCCAGCCATTCATTTAACTTGTTACTCTTGTTTTGTAAGATAAATTTGTTATCGTTATCTATCAAATGTGCATCAACATATAATTTCATGAATAAGTAACCCCATAGACTACGGTAGCAAGACGGCTAACTGGTAGAAAAAAACAGAAGTTTTGATTTTTTAATCCAATTGGTCGAATGATTTCAAAACGACGTGATCACGTTTATTTCGTCGTGAATAGATAGGAATGAATAGATATTATCGTAGGTTACTGTAGACGAACAAATCGTGTCTGCATGCTTTGCTTCACGAAACATCTTGGAAATTTGACGAGCTTGTTGATCGAAACCCGTATGTATCAGCGAAACGCTCGTTTTTACGGTATACATACCCTCACGACTAGCAAGCACTCATCACCCTCCGTGGCGTAATGGTAAAGTTGCTGGCTTTAAAGCGAGCAGTTGTTGGTTCGGTTCCCGACCAATGCGATTTTATTGCTGTTTGCTACTTTTTCGATAATCGCACCCATTCAATCAATATCAGGGTACAGTATCCAAATTGCCTGCCCCCTAGCCCAAACTTTGATAATTCATAGCTGGCTTCAAAGACGTTTGTAGCACTTCGGATAAAGCAATCTCTGATCGGGTGGGCATTCCCTATCGCCCTACACTGCCAGTCTATATGACCCAAATGGTCGTGCCCCTCCTTCTTTAATCTACCTCTTTTCTTCTCTTTTTTTCGATTCTTCTATGGCGGAATTTGACTCAATGGCCATTCCAGATATATTTTTATACATTACTTCATGTTGAATTGTTTTTTTCCTTGAATAATCAATCATTGATCTAGCAGTGAAGTGTCTCGATTAACGGGATGTCATTTACGTTTTGCGTTGTTTCGTGTTTTTTTTGTTTCGATTTCCCACCTACGGAAACACTAATTATACTCTTCAGAATTCTACACATTCTCATTCTCTGCGATTCTGATCAAAGAAAAATGTAAAGGAAGAAATCTAAATTTCACTGTCATGGCTCTACTCAGAAACAATACAATATTTGCAGGATGTGAGTTCCAAAATTTTCTCCCGTCATCTTACAAGCATTCATTTTCATAAAAAATTTTTATTGCAGGCAAAAATTACGAGCGAACGTCTTCTGGAACGTCTCCTAGAGTCTGCTATAGATTCAATTTCTGAGTCGCCCCTCCCTTCTTCTTCACTGATTCAGCTCCTAACTGGCTCGAATATAGAGTGACTACTTTAATCAACGAGAAATAGGTGGCGAACCATTATCACCATCACTCGTAAAACTCTCGAAATTTATTGCAATTGTATAAAGTGATGAATAAATATTGATCACTATTGCTCAATGATTATAAAAAAAAGAAGAATCAAATGAGTCAGCAAACCCCTGCAAATGCAGTGCCCAACACTATTTTCCCATATGATTCTTTAGTTTCAAGATCAAAATCCTCTATAAAAGTGAGCCATTTGGCCACATGTTTTGTGGATCTAGTAAGCCATCCAAAATGACTCGACTATTGGTGTTGGTTAGTTTTTTTCTATATTTTTAGGGATATAAATTGAAAAAAAAACGAGACAATCGAAGCTATTTCTCAGCTGGCGCTCTGGGCAGCTGCTTCAGCCTCTGAAACTCGAGCCCCGATTGACCCCGTCTCTTGTACTGCTCCCAATGAGGAATTCTACGAGCATACGCGAAACTGCCGCGGCACCTGCGAGAACAGGTTAAAAGGGGGTAGACTGGGGACTCTTCTTCTCTTCTTCAGACTATAACTCTTCTTAACTCTTCTTAACCCTTAACTCTTCTTGGGGACTGGTGATTTGTGACTGAAGACTGAAGAAGTTAATAATAGGCCACGAATAACTCTTCTTCAGACTAGGGGTGGAATGGCAAGACATGGTCTCTTCATTTCAAGTGCTTTCTCACCGGTCAGAGAGGCAAGAGAGAGCGCGCGAAATGAGGAGAGTCATTTCTTGCCAAGCCTTCCCCACTTCAGACAGTCTCCCTTCTGCACTGCTCTGTTGCCGCCGCCGGGCTGTGACTGCAAGCGGGGTTTCTATCGATCGCCCAGCGGCGCCTGTGTGACCGCGACGCAATGCGATGTGGTAGGCACCATTTCTTTTTTTTTTTTTTTTTTTTACATTCACGTCAATTATAGTTCATACATTCGTTATTTATTTTTTTTATTCCGTCATGTTAATTCACATGAAATTGCGAAAGAGTTGTTGGTCAGAGATGGATAGTTGGTGTGAATATTGGAAAGTAATAAATAATGAATTTATTAAGGAGCTAAAGCCTAACTGCACGCGTCCCGACGAAGAACTCACCATGTCCCATCCCGATTGCGTCAGAAAATGCGACACTTCAGTCAAGCAACCAGTGGCAAGCAAGATTGCTAGAGTTCGAAATACGGGTAGTCGTCTCTCGATCTTCGAATACCCGTATTTCGAACACTAATGATTACTCATTCCTTTCATGTTTCAATCTATCGTTCAGGTCTGCTTGCTTAGGAGGCTGTGGCCACCTGGAACATGCGAGTGCAAGTATCCCCTCTACCGTGCGAAGAACGGAGAATGCGTGCCGCAAGAGCAATGCAATCAAGTGAGATCTGCCTTGATACTAAAGAGGATTCGGGCAAGAGCCCACAACAAAAGTGTTGCCTATTCACTAGGCCTGTTATTGCGAGCGCTCGTCGCTCGCGAGTCTTTTATTCGAATTCATTAGCGAGCCATTCGCGCTCGCGAGCGGTTTTGCATAACCGCTCGGCGAGCAAAACTCGGCGAGCAATGCTCGAGCGAACAGCTCTACTATTTACTCGTGTATCCAGATAAGGATTTCTTATGATAAAAAAAGAAACGAGATTTGTCATGGAATTTTGCCAATAGAATTTTTGTCGAATTTTCGCTCAGCTGTCGCATTGACAAAAGAAACGCCTCAATCGGCAGATGTCCATTCCAGATCCCCGCAACCACTCCCGCGCCTCCCTCCGATCCTCGGTGCAAGGCGAACGAGGAGTTTAAACAGTGTTTTTCGTGCGAACCCACTTGCTGGGGTTATGGGGTTAGTTAATATCGAAACATACTGCTAAGACGGAATCTTATATTATGCGATAAATATATTTCAGGTTGCGTGTCCCAGAATATGCTATCCTCCCAGATGCGCGTGTGCTAACGGATTCTTCCGCAATTCCAAGGGAGATTGTGTCAGTAAGCAGCAATGCGAGAAGGAGGGCACCAAAAGTTGGTATTTTTTCTATAGTTTTTTTTTATTTTGAAAAAGGAGCGCCCTGAGTCCTTGTTGTAAAGACAGCTCACAGATGGATGAGTAGACGAATTGAAAAATCATTTCCACTAAAAACGATGATTGCAGTCACCTATTAGGCGTTATCACCTAATCAGGTGGCCTTTTTTATCAGGCGACCTGATAAAATACTATTTTAAACCTATTCATCGCCTAAAAACTGAACTTAATGGACGATTCGAGAATTCCATTTTTAATGAGAACCATGATTCCAGTCACCTGCGCCACCTCTCAGTGTCACGGACACTGCCGGAACTCGGATATGGGCCCGGTGTGCTATCCGAAGGCGCCAAAAGCTGCTGACTTTACACAATTCAAGAGACCCGCATCCAAAATGCTCCCTCACAACTCGTGAAGCAAGTGATAAAGATATTATTCAACAATAACAACAACATTATGGCCAAGAATACGAAAACAATGTGTGGCGGGATGGCGTGTCTCCTTGTAATGCTTTCCGCGTCGATTTTCGAAATCTCCCGCCAGTTGACACACAAGACACTCGTGCTCTCATATAATATAAGTAGACATAATCTCAACTTGACAAGAATGCAGCGTGAAGATATCGATCTTGGGAATTTATCGCTTTTGGACAGGATATGCAATCCCTTTGACGACGAGGTTTACTGCTAATATAATTTGTATTAAAATAAAGAAACTAGTATTTTTGAATGATTCATTGTCGAGTATGATCAAGTTATCGAGAATGTAAAATCAATATCGTTCAGAACAACCTTACGCTCATGGACCTCCCTCGCGAAATTCTCGTCAAAGTGGTTGGACAATCTTGCATTACTTTGGAGGTTAATTTTTCCGGAAAACTTGTATTTATAATTAATCACACGAAGCAATTATACAAAAATATGATTTTTAGGATCGAATGCAACTCCGGAGAACCTGCAGGGAAATGATGGAAGTTGTGGGAAGGAGTGATTATGTGCGTGAGAGCATGGGATTCATCAAGGTATAAAATGAAAACTGTCTATAAATAATAAAAAAAAACAAAATAATAAAGACAACATGCAGGATCGCGATGAAACGGGAGCAATTGTGATTTCTGAGCTGCTTGAAAATGTAAGAATTAACCGTTGTTTTTCCTCGAATCTGTTTTTTTTCCTATAAATTCTGTGACCGTACATACATTACCTGAGTGGTATATTTTTTCAGAAAACCCGAATTCCTTCCTATCCCGCGACCCGCTCCATTTCGTTCAGCAACCTAATGCGCAAATTGTTCCGTAACGCTCAATTTGGTCGAATCAGCGTCAATTTTGTTAGTTTAAATTTTAAATTTCATTTTTTTCAAATTTAAATGCAATTTCAGTTGAATTTTCGCTATAACGATTCATTCGGCCTTGACATTCTCATTGACCTCTCAAAATCAATCGTTTGTAATAAGCTAATAATGTTCATTGACATGTACACTTTTGAATACAGGTATTGTTCTTCATAATCGATTCAAATTTTGCAAATATTTCAGGATGATCGAATTTCTCGATCACGTTAAAGTGCGGTCGGCGTTGCAACTTCACATCCATAATGTCTCCTACGAGTTTCCTCCGTTCGTACTTGATTTGCCGCCCATGAAAACTCTGATAATCTCATCTGATGCTCACGATCTGATGATTCTGACGGTAATTAACGAGTCAAAGATCAAAGATCAAAGTTGAACTCTCAGATTGACGCAGGACTCGATTATGTCCCCGACACTACACTCTTCACTCTCATCGAAAAGCATGAGCGCATTTTGCTAACAAGCAGTTCCCATATGCTAACAAGTAGGCGATTGCTGAAAGCAAGAAAGGTTTGTGGTACTTAGGTACAAGTTTCTAAGTTTTCAGCCATTCCTTCGGACAGCCCAAAAATATTCGAAAAACGACATTTCGCAACATTGCTTTTCCAGTCTTGTTTTCTTGCAATTGTATGCCCATTATTAGGATCTTCTTCTCGCTATGCCAAAAAAATTGATAAATAAACAACAAATCGACATTTCAATCCTACCGTACTCTAAGTAAAAATCAATAATTGCAGCTGATCGCTGACTGCCGTCATACACTGGAGGTCGACCTCTCCTATGATATCGTTGAGGAATTTCATGAGGCCCTTGGCGTCAAATGGGATAAACAGTGTATGAGGAGCACAGACGCGAATGTTCACGTAAGTAAATTTATGGATAACCTCATGTATTGTTAAAGATTCGGTTTTGGTTTTACCGGGTGGTTAGATATGATGTTCGAGTTGGTATTCTCGAACTTTCCACCGTTGAATTGATTAAACAATATCGAATGAAGACATTCGAAGAGACTACTGGCGTTTTCCTAACCCAATTATAGATCACTGCGACAGTAACTGGGGCCAGAAGACATTACTCCGTCAAAGTGGACAGAACGACCGTCTCTTTCGGTTTCTATTACGTTTCCGACGCAACGTTTGATAAAAATCAAACTGTGACACTCTTGATTGAACCTGCCCATGAGCATGATGAGCATGATTAGGCTCTAGGAATACTGGCTTTAATCGACACTTGAATACACTGATATAAATTGTCCAGATATCATTTTTTTATGAAACTATTCTGATCCTCCCCTGCAATTTCCCTTCATTATTCGTTGCGATTTTGAATTGAATATGCAGTAATGGTGCTAAAGAGTCGGGCTATCTCTATTAACCCATATCGGAGAAATGAAGAGACGGATTCGTCCTTCTAACTGATCAATTACAGTGACAAGGAAGAGCCGGAGACGGATCCGGCCCGAGACGAGTCGGTGCGCCGCTCTGAGGTCGTGGCCTCGCCTGCCGTTCCTCCCGTGGTGATTTTTAATCAATTATTTTAAAATGCACTCTAAAAGGTAAAAAAAAGGGTTTCCTAGTTAACGTAATTTGATGAAACTGTCCTTACAAGTCGATTAGTATATCGAATCATTATCACGGAAAAGAGCATTCGAAAATTTTAGGTAATCTCGAAGCCGACCACGCCCACCGAACCGTCGCCCATCAATATCCCGCAACTGCAGTGATTACCGTAATCTCTGATTGCCGTAATCTCGCCTAATCAATTCCTAACAGGAAAGTAAACCAAACAGTGAAACGATAAATATATTCAATTGAATTGTTTTATACAGAAGTTGCATCGTTTTTGAGAAGTAAATGATTTTATCGTTTAGTAGCGCTGTCATTGGAATTAAAATTGCCCCGCTTGCAAATTTATTAGCCGTAACCTTGTCGGATCTTTTTTTTTCTACTCTGACCCTCTCAATTTCCCATGCTCTTACGTCGCCCGAGAAAGCGAGAGAGTATGGACAATTGAGAGACCCGACCTATTCCTCAAAATCTTGCCCATGTCGGCTCTGCTTTCACTTTTCATACAATATTTCCACCTAAACCATCCTTGGTTCTACTCAGAATTCCTCGCAGGTTCCTCCATAAACGTTTCACTTTCACTCTTTTCATCCCTCTTTGTCCGAGAGATCCCTAATGAGAGATCCCTAAACAAGGTTGAGAGATCTTGTCGCCACATGTCCTCTCTTTCCCTCTTTTCGGATACTCCCACATCCTTAATCTACCTCTTTTCTTCTCTTTTTTTCGATTCTTCTATGGCGGAATTTGACTCAATGGCCATTCCAGATATATTTTTATACATTACTTCATGTTGAATTGTTTTTTCGTGTTTTTTTTTACGTTTTGCGTTGTTTCGTGATTGCCCACCTACGGAAACACTAATTATACTCTTCAGAATCCTACACATTCTCATTCTCTGCGATTCTGATCAAAGAAAAATGTAAACGAAGAAATCTAAATTTCACTGTCATGGTTCTACTCACAAACAATACAAAATTTGAAAAATGTGAGTTCAAAAATTTTGTCCCGTCATCTTACAAGCATTCATTTTCATAAAAAAATGTTATTGCAGGGAAAAGGGACGAGCGAACGCCTCCTGGAACGTCTCCTAGAGTCTGCTATAGATTCAATTTCTGAGCCGCCCCTCCCTTCTTCTTCACTGATTCAGCTCCTAACTGCCTCGAATATAGAGTGCATTCTTAATCGACGAAAAAGTGCCGATGGACGCTTTCCCGAAGATAATATAGATAAGAAATCTCGAAGTTTATTGTAAACGTGTATGTAATGAATAAATATTTATAACTATTGCTCACTGATTACTATATTTAAAGAAAAGAAGAATCGAATGAGTCAGCAAACGCTGCTAATGCAGTGCACAACACCATTTTCCCATATGATTCTTTAGTTTCAAGATCAAAACCCTCTATAAAAGTGAGCCATTTGGCCACATGTTTTATGGATCTAGTAAGCCATCCAAAATGACTCGACTATTGGTGTTGGTTAGTTTTTCTCTTTTTTTTCTATGGATATAAATTTAAAAAAAAAGAGACAATTGAAGCTATTTTTCAGCTGGCGCTCAGCGCAGCTGCTTCAGCCTCTGAAACTCGAGCCCCGACTAACCCCGTCTCCTGTATTGCTCCCAATGAGGAATACTACGAGCATAAGCGAAACTGCGGCGGCACCTGCGAGAACAGGTTAAAAGGGGCAGACTGGAGACTCTTCTTCTCTTCTTCAGACTATAACTCTTCTTAACTGTTAACTCTTCTTGGGGACTGGGGACTGAAGATTGAAGAAGTTAATAATAGGCCACCGATAATTCTTTGTCAGACTAGGTGTGGCATGGCAAGACATGGTCTCTTCATTGCAAGTGCTTTCTCACCGGCCAGAGAGGCGAGAGAGAGCGCGCGAAATGAGAGGAGAGTAATTTCTTGCCAAGCCATCCCCACTTCAGACAGTCTCCCTTCTGCACTGCTCTGTTGCCGCCGCCGGGCTGTGACTGCAAGCGGGGTTTCTACCGGTCTCCCAGCGGCGCCTGTGTGACCGCGACCCAATGCGATGTGGTAGGCGCCCATTTTTTCTTTTTTTTTACATTCATGTCAATGATAGTTCATTCAATCATTTTTTTTTTTATTCCGTCAAGTTAATGTACATGAAATTGCGAAAGAGTTGTTGGTCAGAGATGGATAGTTGGTGTGAATATTGAAAAGTAACAAATAATGAATTTATTAAGGAACTAAAGCCTAACTGCACGCGTCCCGACGAAGAACTCACCATGTCCCATCCCGATTGCGTCAGAAAATGCGACACTTCAGTCAAGCAACCAGTGGCAAGCAAGATTGCTAGAGTTCGAAATACGGGTAGTCGTCTCTCGATCTACGAATACCCGTATTTCGAACACTAATGATTAGTAATAATTAATAATTAGTAAATTATTAATTACTCATTCCTTTCATGTTTCAATCTATCGTTCAGGTCTGCTTGCTTAGGAGGTTGTGGCCGCCTGGAACATGCGAGTGCAAGTATCCCCTCTACCGTGCGAAGAACGGAGAATGCGTGCCGCAAGAGCAATGCAATCAAGTGAGATCTGCCTTGATACTAGAGGTTTTGCATATCCGCTCGGCGAGCAAAACTCGGCGATAAATGCTCGAGCGAACAGCTCTACTATTTACTCATGTATCCAGATAAGGATTTTATAAAAACAGAAACGAGATTTGTCATGGAATTTTGCCAATGCAATTTTTGACGAATTTTCGCTCAGCTGTCACATTGACAAAAGGAACGCCTCAATCGGCAGAGGTCTATTCCAGACCCCCGCAACCACTCCCGCGCCTCCCTCCGATCCTCGGTGCAAGGCGAACGAGGAGTTTAAACAATGTTTTTCGTGCGAACCCACTTGTTGGAGTTATGGGGTTAGTTAATATCGAAACATACTGACGGAATCTTATATTATGCGATAAATATATTTCAGGTTGCGTGTCCCAGAATATGCTATCCTCCCAGATGCGCGTGTGCTAACGGATTCTTCCGCAATTCCAAGGGAGATTGTGTCAGTAAGCAGCAATGCGAGAAGGAGGGCACCAAAAGTTGGTACTTTTTCTATAGTTTTTTTTTATTTTGAAAAAGGAGCTCCCTGAGTCCTTGTTGTAAAAACAGCTCACAGATAGATGAGTAGACGATTTGAAAAATCATTTCCACTAAAAACGATGATTGCAGTCACCTATTAGGCGTTATCACCTGATCAATAAAATAGTATTTTATCAGGCGACCTGATAAAATACTATTTTATTTTACACCTATTCATCGCCTAAAAACTGAACTTAATGGACGATTCGAGAATTCCATTTTTAATCAGAACCATGATTCCAGTCACCTGCGCCACCTCTCAGTGTCACGGACGCTGCCGGAACTCGGATACGGGCCCGGTGTGCTATCCGAAGGCGCCAAAAGCTGCTGACTTTACACAATTCAAGAGACCCGCATCCAAAATGCTCCCTCACAACTCGTGAAGCAAGTGATAAAGATATTATTCAACAATAACAACAACAATTTCATTTTTGGCCAAGAATACGAAAACAATGTGTGGCGGGTCTGGTTGTAATGCTTTCCGCGTCGATTTTCGAAATCTCGCGCCAGTTGACACACAAGAGACTCGTGCTCGCATATAATATAAGTTGACATAATCTCAACTTGACAAGAATGCAGCGTGACGATATCGATCTTGGGAATTTATCGCTTTTGGACAGGATTGGCAATCCCTTTGACGACGAGGTTTACTGCTAATATAATTTGTATTAAAATAAAGAAACTGTAGTATTTTTGAATGATTCATGGTCGAGTATGATCAAGTTATCGAGAATGTAAAATCAATATCGTTCAGAACAACCTTACGCTCATGGACCTCCCTCGCGAGATTCTCGTCAATGTGGTTGGACAATCTTGCATTACTTTGGAGGTTAATTTTTCCGGAAAACTTGTATTTATAATTAATCACACGAAGCAATTATACAAAAATATGATTTTTAGGATCGAATGCAACTCCGGAGAACCTGCAGGGAAATGATGGAAGTTGTGGGAAGGAGTGATTATGTGCGTGAGAGCATGGGATTCATCAAGGTATAAAATGAAAACTGTCTATAAATAAAAAAAACAAAATAATAAAGACAACATGCAGGATCGCGATGAAACGGGTGCAATTGTGATTTCTGAGCTGCTTGAAAATGTAAGAATTAACCGTTGTTTTTCCTCGAATCTGTTTTTTTCCTATAAATTCTGTGACCGTACATACATTAGATACCTGAGTGGTATATTTTTTCAGAAAACCCGCATTCCTTCCTATCCCGCGACCCGCTCCATTTCGTTCAGCAACCTAATGCACAAATTGTTCCGTACCGCTCAATTTGGTCGAATGAGCGTCAATTTTGTTAGTTTAAATGTTAAATTTAATTTTTTTTCAAATTTAAATACAATTTCAGTTGAATTTTCGCTATAACGATTCATTCGGCCTTGACATTCTCATTGACCTCTCAAAATCAATCGTTTGTAATAAGCTAATTATGTTCATCGACATGTACACTTTTGAATACAGGTATTGTTCTTCATAATCGATTCAAATTTTGCAAATATTTCAGGATGATCGAATTTCTCGATCACGTTAAAGTGCGGTCGGCGTTGCAACTGCACATCCATAATGTCTCCTACGAGTTTCCTCCGTTCGTACTTGATTTGCCGCCCATGAAAACTCTGATAATCTCATCTGATGCTCACGATCTGATGATTCTGACGGTAATTTACGAGTCAAAGATCAAAGATCAAAGTTGAACTCTCAGATTGACGCAGGACTCGATTATGTTCCCGACACTACACTCTTCAGTCTCATCGAAAAGCATGAACGCATTTTGCTAACAAGCAGTTCCCATATGCTAACAAGTAGGCGATTGCTGGAAGCAAGAAAGGTTTGTGGCACTTACATGTTTCTAAAGTTTCTAAACATTCTTTCGGACCGGTGGCTGGTGCTATGACAATTCGATCGAAAAACTCGAATAACGACATTTCGCAAATATGCTTCTCCATTTTTGTTTTCTTGCAATTGTATGCCTATTATAAGGTTCTTCATCTCGCTATGCAAAAAAATGATAAATAAACAATAAATCGATATTCCAATCCTACCGTACTCTAAGTACCAATCAATAATTGCAGCTGATCGCTGACTGCCGTCATACACTGGAGGTCGACCTCTCTTATGATATCGTTGAGGAAGTTCATGAGGCCCTTGGCGTCAAATGGAATGAACA
Organism: Pristionchus exspectatus; assembly: GCA_911812115.1. Taxonomy (NCBI): domain Eukaryota; kingdom Metazoa; phylum Nematoda; class Chromadorea; order Rhabditida; family Neodiplogasteridae; genus Pristionchus; species Pristionchus exspectatus. The sequence goes on from OU461584.1 coordinate 140,798, forward strand.
GTGTATGAGGAGCACAGACGCGAATGTTCACGTAAGTAAATTTATGGATAACCTCATGTATTGTTAAAGATTCGGTTTCGGTTTTACCGGGTGGTTAGAGATGAGGTTCGAGTTGGTATTCTCGAACTTTCCACCGTTGAATTGATTAAACAATATCGAATGAAGACATTCGAAGAGACTACTGGCGTTTTCCTAACCCAATTATAGATCACTGCGACAGTAACTGGGGCCAGAAGACATTACTCCGTCAAAGTGGACAGAACGACCGTCTCTTTCGGTTTCGATTACGTTTCCGACGCAACGTTTGATAAAAATCAAACTGTGACACTCTTGATTGAACCTGCCCATGAGCACACTGATTGATAATTTATTTTTATTTTTATTTATTTTTTAAACGTTCCCGTTTGTACTTCTTTTCAAATTCTGTCATGTACTTGTTCATCAAGAAAAGAATACATAAATGAAATAATTATGAGACATGAAGGGACATGACTGCGCATAGTAATTTAATATGTGGAGTACTATAAGCTTTCAGATGATCTAAGACGTCTGTCTAAGACGGGTTAATACAAAGCTGAGTGGGATACAGAATTTTTTTTAAAGAGTCGACAATGAAGAATATGTTTCTTCATTTCTCTCAGCTTTGTCAATGTAATGACTGGTAGGCATGTTTAGTAGAGTAGCTCGTCGCTCGCGAAACGAAATGTTCACTTGCGAATCAATAACACGTTTTATGAGGCGAACTCATCAACTTTTGAGAACGACTGGCCACTAATGAATTGAAACAACGTTTCGTTTTCAAAGATAATCGATGCTTCATTCATTGGACATGAGATATGTTTCACGAGTAGACTTTCAATCGTAACGAAACAACTAGTCGTTTAATGGGGAAATTCACCGCCTTCTTCACGAGAGACAGCGCGGAATGAGGAGAGCGAAGGGTGATTTTAATTTGATTTTCACTGATTTCCCTATTAAACGACTAGTCGTTTCGTTACGATTGAAAGTCTATTCACGAGTGGATATACTTGCTGACTTTTCATTTTGAGAGGAAATTAACCTTAATTTTAAGTGTAGTTTCACTTCTTGTCACATTCGCGCGAACAGTTGTTTTTGATACTCAACCTCGGATTATTCAGTAAGGCTAGCGAGGACCGCTCTTTCCTTAACTCGCTTAAAAATATAACTGCGTTATACATTTCGAACATAACTAGGCAATCCTTCCTCTCAATCGCTGTGTCTTGTGATTGAAATGGCCCTAAAATGGGTTTCCCCTAGAACTATGGTGTGAAGATATGGAAACAAACGTAAATATGTGACGATACTTGGAGAAATCAGAGTGTTTGCACTGTTTGGATGCCTAGATCGTCGAGCTGATCATTTGCTTGATCAGATTCAATGTCAACGTTCACATACTACCGGCGATAAATGTTGCTGAAATTCGCTTGAATATCTTCAGTTTTGCTTGTTTTGCTCACGATATCAAAGCGATCCAGAAGGGTATTTATCGAGTACGTTGTGAAAATTGTTATTGTAGCGAGAGCAGGGCGAGCCAGCGTTGATATGAAGACTTACTTCTTCTGCAAATAAAATCATAAGTTAACAACAACGCAATGCGAGCGGCCTCTCTATTGATAAATTATATAATTTTGTTAAAGGAAATGACGGGGAAAATAAGAAAAAAAAGCAAAGTGCTTACCCCGAGTCTGCCTCCGGCGGTTCCTCCTGCGATGGCAGTAGCGGCAACGAGCGAGAGAATGAGGAGAATAACAGCGAAGAATTTCATCTGAAATGCATCACATTGATGGACAATTGAACATAAAATGAGCGTCAAGGCCTGCAACCGAAAAATAAATAAATAAAAAGAAGCGCATTGTCTGTTGTTGGTACTATTGAAGTTGAATCGCTACAAAAGAGCCGTAGTGAATATGAGCATTTTTGCGCTCCTATTTATACGACCCAAGGTCAGGGAAACCAATTTCTTTCCATCGAACCCTCCTACTGCAAACGGGATTTGGACTAATCGTGAATAGATAAGATGATGGCTGCAATGATCGGCTTGGGGGAATGGAGTGTATATCATTGTGTGGCCTATAAATGAAACGATCGAAACAGAGAAAAGAATGAACCGATTCGACGAGCGAATACGTTCACTATCTCGCGAGTAAGCGTGAAGGCCAGCAGTAGTAAGAAGTTAAGAAGAGTGTGACCGATTGATCAAGTAAATTCGCACACGATTGTCATCGAAAGAGAAAGTAGCGGTTATGCTCCGAATCGCAATGGTGGTCACACACACAAGGACAGCTCGAGCATAAATTTGCCTTTAAAGAAGGGGTGGCACGAATATCTGGCTAACTGAGTTCTCGATGTCAGACGGTGTGGCATGAGCACCCCATAACGCTTTCGAAACTCCCATGTTTTCAATTTTCGTTTAAACCGAGATATACTCGATTGGCTGATTGCCAAGTCACCGTGAAGCGCAGGCAACGAGCTAGAGAGCATGCAAAATGAGGAGAGCTCGCCGCCTCACTTTACATATCGGCGCGATTCGTGCCTCTCATTCTTTAATGAGTGAGCAAGATTGAAACTAATCCACATTAACTGAAGATTTATCTATTAATCAGTAACTGATAACCTGAAACCATATTTATAACTAGATAGGAAGATATTTATAACTAGATAAAACGGGGTTTATTGCTCTATTGAAGATAAATGAATGATTCCATGATTAGTAAGGATAGAAGTGCGTTAGGTCGAAATTGTTCGGCAAAATCAACGAATCAACACCGAGATATAAATCACAAAATCAGGAGCAAGAAGGCACTACTCTTTCATAATGGACAGAACGACCGTCTCATTCGGCTTCGATTATGCATTCGACGCAACGTTTGATAAAAATCAAGCGGTGACACTCTTGATTGAACCGTGTGATTTGTTTCAAGTATCTGGCTCTGTTCTATCGCAAATTGTTCTCCTGTTAGAAAAAAATTAAAACACCTTATCTTATGCAGAATATTAATATTATATCGGTGTTTATCGGAGAACACGAATTGATTACAGTTGTCGATGATTCAGATAGGAAAAACAAAACGATTAGAGACAGACTAATCAATGATGAGACCGGGCACCACATACAGTAACAGAGTATTTGATTGCAGTTGGCGATGATTGAATGAATATCTGAACACATGAATGAATAGCAAAATAGTAATGTGATAATGTTGGAGAATTGGAGAATAGGTGTTCGGCATTTGAGTTCCTACTACGGTATTCGAGGTATTCCGGTATTCGAGTATGCAGTATTCAAGTACCGTGGACACTCAGATGACCCAATCCGGACCATTGATCGCTCGGCGACGCTCCGATGCACTCAGTCCACTGCAATTACTCTAATCAGCGAAGATTTCGAAATATGGGTAATCGTCTCTTCATTTCGTACACTCTCTCGTGTCACTCGACAGGGCGAGAGAGTGTGTGTGAAATGAAGAGACGGCGGCAAATGACCACGATGATCCGCTCAACCCTAGCTCCCCCCCCCTGCTCTGTCCTCCATCCCCTCGCTTTGGATTGTCACTTACCTACTACTACTGATGAACCCTCTGAACTCATCTTTTCGTTACTACTCGCGAACACTTAATTCCCAATTTGGTCAGCCTCTGCTGGAATTGAACGCCCTTACACTACTCGGCCATCCAGCTAGGAGGGAATTGCTCTTCGGGCCAAAAAAGCACGGAAAAGTCCTAAACTCTAGACGTACTGCGAGAGAACACGTGAAACCAGGAGAGTCATTTCTTGTCAATCCCTAGTCACCACTTTCATACCCGCCAGCGAGCTGTGCCTCCAGGTCTTCGATGGTCTCTTCGAGGCCAGCGATCTGCACAACCCACGCGATGAAGAGAATCTGCAATAGGGATGGTTTGGCAAGAAATAACTCTCCTCATTTTGCGTGCTCTCTCGCCTCTCCAAAAAAGAGGAGAGTCATTTCTTGCTCATTTCTCATCTCGTTCCTGCAGCTCTCCTATTAGATTTTTTTCCCGAATTTCCACGAACATAGAAAGAGGAGGAGTGTACGCGGAACGCGGAATGACAATCGGGCGGACATCCAAAGGGCCTCTCATCAAGGAGAAAAGTGCGGAGCTTGGAACGAAGCTGCAAAATTTCTCGAATCGCTTACCATTCCTAGGCTGGTAAGGAAGATGATGAAGAAGACGACAACGAGCTCGCAGTACTGGAAAGATGAATGTGAACTTTTTTTGGTCTCTTTTTTTGGCCCGGGCTATGACCGATCTAAATGTAGGGAATAGTAGGGAGGAAATACGCTGCAAAAAGGCTGGGTCGAAAAACCGATAAATGCCGAAGAATCTAGGACTCTTTATTGCGGGCATTGAATTGCCACTTTTTGTCAGAATAACAAATTTTTCGAAACTCCGTGCAACCTTCTCAAAGCTAAGAACGTAATTTTGAAAAAAAACGAACCATGTCGACGTCGGAGGTAGAAGGACTGGAAAGTGACCGGCAGTGATTGGTCAGTCAGAATGAGGGGAGAGAGCGTGAAATGATCCCACGTTAATTTGATCGAAAAATGTGAAATAGTCGTGAGAATTTTCTTATCTGTCGAATTGCCCGACTTGTACTATTGATTTATCTGCTGATTTTTGATCTCTACAATTTTACCGTATCAGCGTCCGTGTACAATAATAGAAACTAACAATGGATCAACGAAAAAACATCATTAATATTATCTTTATTCGTGATACGACTAGATGTGAACATTGTTTTTTGATCGTTGATCTTTGATCTTCTCATGATTACTCCGCCTTTTGCTTGCTGATCGCTTCAGCCGTGGGAGTCTCCACCTGAAAAGGGATGATCTGACTCTCTCAATTGTCTAGGCTTTATCGCTTCTCTGACTCTCTCTTTTCGAGCTGATCTGGTAAAGTAAAGCGGTGCTTGGGCACGCAATTGACTCCGTTCTGGATTTCGCTCACCCCAATATGTCAGCAACTAGCCACTCGAAAGAAGAGAATGATGTTCTGGCTCTTCCAATTCCCATGCTATCTCGCTCTAATCGACGAGAGATCATGCCGAAGTGTGTGGATAGTCTACTCTGCTGCCTCCCTACCACTAGGATACCATAACCTCAACCACTAGACAGGGAATGCCTCACCTGTGGTTGAGGTTATGGTTGCCCAAGGTTGGCTCAATACCTCCGCCCACGCATAGTGGTTCTAAAGCCTCTAAGAGTCTCTTCTTTGTCTCTCAACCCCCCCCTCCCTGCCTATCGGTTCTCTGATCAATGATAGACGTGAGAGACTATTTTCCTTACCTTGATCCTCTTCTCCTCAATGGTTTCGATGGATGGGTGTAAGCAACACAAAACCATCCGTTGCTTAACTAGCTTAGTCCACCCTAATATCACCCAATTTTGAGCTAATCAAGTAATGAATGGAGAGTTCGAAAAGACGATGTATCATTCCCACCTTGATCCTCTTCTCCTCGATTATTTCATCCTTGGGCTTGCGAAGGAACGCGAAAATGTCTTGCACACCGTGCACGACCATGCAGCGCTTAATTATTAATTAATTATTAATTAATTAATTGGGCATAATCATCTATTATTCAGGCTATTCAAAAATTAAAAATTCTGCGAAAACGAATGGTTTTCATTCAGTAATTTCACCGTAGCATTCCTTGTTAGTAACTAATAGAGTTCTCTTATTGAAAATATTTCCGGAATTTATATAAGAGCAAAGGATTCACCCCGCACTGCCTACGAGAGAGAGGGCGGAATAAGGAGACTTTTGAAAATCCAATAGTGTTATTGGAAAGTCATTTTTCACCAAGAGAACCCTAGTAATTATTTTAAGTTTTAAAATTTAAAATGATAATTATTATTAATTAAATTAATGAATTAAACAAACTAACATAGAGGCCGACGCCCACGATGAGGCCCACGAAGGCGCACCAGACGAATTCAACGATGAAGTTGTCCCCAGGCGGACCTGAGCAATAAATGTCGTATATCGTAAAATAAGCTACGAAAAAAACTAGTTTCAACAAATCTACAAAGTCGCACGGAGATATAGCATATCGATAGGGTTCAGTGTACCGTTATCCCCGCAAAAAACAATGAATAAAAAAAATTTACGTTGGTATTTCGTGCAGCGTACTGTGATGATGCTGTCTTTGATGGACACCTTGTGGTCGAGAGTCTTATTCTCGGGAAGGTACACCTCAAATTAATCGTCAGTCTTCTAAGTGTGGTCAGTAGACTTTCAATCGTAACGAAACAACTAGTCGTTCAATAGGGAAATGCACCGCCTTCGTCACGAGAGACAGCGCGGAATGGGGAGAGCGATGGGTGATTTCCATAATAAACGACTAGTTGTTTCATTACGATTCAAAGTCTAGCGGTCAGAGAGTGAGCGGGATGGACGTTGATAGCTTCATCGAGACGTTTCGGGGGAAACCCCCATTATCAGTCGGTTCATATGTGAAAAAGGAGACAATGTAATATATGTCGTGAGATGATTTTGAATCGCACACGCGCAAGCCGTTGACGAATGGGCAATGACCTGGACTCATCCCATCCCTACTTCATCGATAACATGACCAAACCAATTCATTATCAGTTATCGATCACTCAATCAGCCCTAACCGTATACCTTCCATTCCTCTCCGTGGCACTTAATCTTCTCCGTTTTCAGCGCAATCGGCATCGTTTTGAGCAGGGTGCTTAATTATTTTAATTAATTAAATTAATAAAATTAATTAAAAAATAAATATCAATATCTCACTTCATTGTGTACCCTTCAGGGCACTGGATGCTGTCCTCGCCTACTGCCGCCTGCAATTATTATTATTTAAATATTTAATTAATTAATTTAAATATGTAATTAACTTAATTAATTAAATAATTAACCTAGATTCTAGACATTAGCTTTAGCCGATACAATACGAGTGCCAACTTGGATTATCACGTATCGAGTGATAACGAGAGGAAAGATAAATTTAAATATGTTATTAATTAATTAATTAATTAACCTCGACGCAATTGACGAACGGCGAGAAGTACTCGTTTCGATCGCAGCCAATGTCGAAGTGAATTTTGTTCACACCGCAGCGAGCGTTTTCTGCAAAAATTCGATTAAAAATAGCTTTTGAATCCTTTCATATAGATTACAGATTATCAGCATATATTTTTTATTAAGCTACTCTTCACTAACCCATCATCTTCATTGCATTAAAAATGCAAGGTTAGAGACTCTAACAGAGAATAGAAGAAAAATGCAGAAAATATGGCTGAACAACACTCATTCATTCACTTACTTTTTCAATTTGCTTTTTTTCATTATTCATTTGTTTGTTTTCATGTATCTCATTCAATTACTTTTAGTTTTCCTTAACCTAGAAAGCATGGGAAAGTAGGGTATGTAGTCCGTCTAACAGCTGGCCTTGTCAGCGGGTCCCACCTTGCGTTGTCTTACGACGTAAAATCGCTTGACGTGGATACACCTTTGCCTTTTTTTTACCTTTTTTATTCATTTACCTTTAGTTTTCCAATTGCCAAGGACGTCGTAGTAGCCCGTCACCTTCGGTATCACGCACATCACTGAAAAGATGTTTTTTTTGTTTTTTTTTATTCAGTGGCTAGTTTTCGAAATGAAGAACACTTCATCCTGCATGTTTTTTTCTTTGGAGGTTCAAAATTAAGATAAATAGTTTTATTTTCTAATTTGCTAGAACAAATCGATCACCGTTTTCTTCAATAGCCAAAGGGCACAGGTATGAGGACCAAAGTTGATCGTTCAGCTCTCTGAACATCCAAAAAATACTCAAATAATCTCCACTATTTCGGAATGAGAGTCGAACAACCTTTCATTCTCTCGTTCCGGAATGACCATTGCTTATTTTTTATCCGTTCCGGTATGAGAAGATCAATGAGTCAAAGGGTTGGATTTTTTTTTCGTCGTCAACCCTTCCAGATAAATCTCACCCTCCCGCAGTCCGCTGTCCCTGTCCGCGGCGCCCTTCATCGCCGCCGTTTGATGGTTTTCCACCTTAATTATTTATTAAATTAACTAAATTATTAATTATTTTATTTCATTAATTAGTCCAAAAATTAATCACCGATGTATTGAGTGTAAACTGCATCGCGCGGAACTGCCCGTTGTCGCACTTGAGCTTCTGGAATATTTAAATAATTAATTAACTTAATTAAATTCAAATATATAATTAATACTAGTTATGTCATCATGAAGATCTCGGCAATTCAATCATCGAATCCTAACATCGTTTATTTTTATTTTTTATTTTTTATTTTTATACAAATAAAATAACAATTCTTCAATCCTTTTCGTCAATAATCAGCAACTGACATTCATACGGTAGTTCTTGCCGTTTACCCAGAGTTCGTGGTTGCCGTGGCACTGCAAATAAAAAAAATATTGAGGTAGGAAGATCAATCGATCTCGTAACCCACAGTACGCCAGCAATGATCTATATCGATCGCTACCGTAACCCTCTACCATTCATCACAATCGTGTCCCTTTCGCCGTATCGATGATAACGCTCTCCTTCCCGCGACGTTCCCCTCCTCGCTACCGTACCTCGATCCATATCTTAATCATGGTCTTTACCGTCCCCCACCCATTCTTCATTCGCGACGGGCTGTTGGCTCTCACCCCCCGATCTCTTCCATCTCCAGTCTGGAGAATCCTCGTCCGTCAGCTTGGGCAACCCGACGAGTATCGCCCACTTGGATCATCAAGAGGAGGACCCAGGAAGGATTCTAATCGTCTCAAGTGATCTACGGTCAAGAAAAGCGCCATTCAAGAAGACTGCTTCGTGAGTTTACTCTTAACCACTCAAGTCAGGACTTCGGCGGCTGGATGATATAGTTCTGGACTCAAGCCATCGACTAATCAACTAACATAAGCGCGACGTACCACCGACAACAAAAAGCTAAGAAGATAAGTACCATCCCTTGACCCTTTGATACTGAGTACGAAGATCCCAATCCCCTCCCTAACGATGTTTCTTCCTGCAGGCCCATGCCTTGATATCAGGATAAATCTGTATTGACAGTACCCATATGTTAATCGATATCGATCGATACCGTACGCTTCCCCATGATATCGATCGATACCGTACCTCGATCCATCTGCACGGTCGCGACGTGTACTTGACGATGTCGACGCCCATCCAACCGGGCGAGTAGATCGACGGCACGATGCAGCTCCTGATTGGAGGATTACGGTAGGGTTACGGTAATGATTCGGTAGGACTATGATATTAGTGAAACTGGGATACGGTAGTTATAGTTCTACAGGAGACCCTAGGGAACGATGCAGTTCCTGATCAGGTAAACGATGGTTAGATTACGGTAGGGGTACGGTAAGGTGATCGCAGTGCTCAGCAACGCAACGCACGCAACGCAATGATCAGCAATGTGGCAGGGTTAGCCGCAAGGAATGCAGTTCCTCATACGGTGAATTCACGACAAGGTTTCAGTAATGGTTACGGTACCCAGTAAGAACGGTTTCCAGGAAGCTACCGTTCCATACCTGCACTGCCTCAGATGGTTGAAGTCGTCCCGGGAATCGCCGTGAGCGAGGGTGAAGAGAAAGGCGGCGAGGAGAGGGAGGCAGAGGGAGGAGACCACTCGCGAGCACGACATGGTGGGTGGAATGAGGAGGGGAGAGGGGGATGGAAGAGTGGAGAATAATTGGATGTAAATTGCGACTATTTTTTTACATTTTTGTATGTAAAGTTGCCAATAATATTTGAAATTTTGAATTTCCCTCCCTTCCCCTATTTCTGAATCAGAATTCCAATCCTTTTGTGTGTGGCCAGCCGTTTATGGGCACTAGCGCTCGAGATATGCGCCATCGTCTCTTAATTTCCCTCATTCTCTCGCCCGCTTGAATGACGAGAGAGTGTGCGAAATGAAGAGACGGCAGCGCACATTTCGTGCTCTATTTGGTATAGAGAGAGCATTTATTGTTTCGCTCCACGTTTCTCTGTCGATTTTTCAATTTCCGCTGATGTTTCGTTGAGTCAGATCACTTCCAACTTCTCAAACTCCAATCGAAAAATGAGTTTTCTTCTTCATCAAAAGCTGGATGTTATTTGGCGCTGGCTGGGACTTCTGAAGGTGAGAAATTTGCCAATTTATCATTTTTTTATAATTTTAATTGAAAGTAAAATAGTAGATATGGGGGTACATATTTTTTTGATACGAAAAAGTTTCGTCACTGGAATATTTTCGACAGTGGATAGAAGTGGGATGAAAATTAGATAAATCACATTTAGGACGCCAGAATCGTCATGCTTGGTCCGGAAAATGCTGGAAAAACTTCCATACTTAACCGGCTCTTACGCGGGACATTTGATGAATCAATTGCCCTCACACATGGTGAGCTGCCTGTTATTTTTTTTATTTTATTTTTACATTTTTTTATTTTTTTATTTTTCGACGCTTTCCTTTTTTCAACGGAAACACGTACGATAACTACAAAATATTAATGATCACCCATAATATTGAGGTATGAACGTGGAAACAGTCGCGCACAAGGACCTCCGATTGTGCATTTGGGACTTTGGCCGGCAGATTATCGCGCCGTCCGATTGGCATCATTATCTTCGGAATACCCAGGTTGGTGAGGCTTTTCTACGGATATCGCTGGTTCCATTTCCCGGCTCCGGATCATTCCTCTGGTTTGGTCACCGAAACTCTCCTATGTTTCTATTTTTTTTTTAATTTTAAAGCCTCCACCAACACCAATCATAGATTCCTTGGCATTATGAAGATACATACTCCTAACGGGCTTTACTATCGTAATGGAAATAATAACGGTTTTTAAGACACTGATATTCGTAGTGGATTCCACGGATCCATCAACGTTCGAGCAAGCATGCAGCGAATTGCACATGGTCCTGGAAGATGCTCTTCTGAACGGTAAGTGTCCTTTGTTTTTTTCAGAGAAGGAAGCGAGATAATAAAAAATAATGATACAAAAAAGCATATGACGCGTCAAAAATAGGAGTAATTTCCTCAACAAAACGCTTGTGTTCCGTACTTGGAAAGGGCCACGGAACAAAAAGGTCAGAAAGGGAAAGTGATAACTTTTCGAAATAGGGTCTCTTCATTTCACACATTATCGCGAGATAGTGTGAATAATGAAGAGATAATTTTCCGATATTTTAACCCTAATGATAACTTATTCAGTTGTACCTCTCCTTGTGCTATCGACAAAATGCGACGTGGAAGGAGCTTCTTCACTGATGGAGGTGTCGGATGCACTCAAGTTGAGCACGATAGAAGCAAGAGATGTGAGTGTTCTCATTTTGGGTGAAAAAGATGAAGCCATCCTGTTAAATCTATGCACTTGTGGGTCGTCTTTTTGGAACGAACACAGAAATTCATTGTAAAAAAATCAGCTGAGCCGACTGTTTATTTCGTCTATTTTTTAGAACAAAACAAATTTATCCGATTTCTCAATTTTAGCATTGTATTCTATCGACAAGTGCTCTGACAGGAGAGGGTCTGAACGAGGCACTGGAATGGATTGAGAAGAGATTGGAGACTTAAAAATAATATTACACAGACTTCCGTTTACAAAAACGTTCATGACTAATGTACATTTGCCGTTGTTATGACTCATGATAAAAATATATAAACAAAAATCGGCTAGACTTTGAAAACATCTTTTTTGAACTTATGCGTACGTACGTGCTAGGTAATCACATTTTATTGTTGGTTCACTTATATGAACCATGAGTGACATTTTCACGTACTTACACGTTCAACGAAAACTAGAAAAAAGCTAAAAAAAAATCGTAAAACGTAATCCTGAATGCGTTGGCAACACTCCCAATCTGGTTATCCAAAGTCTTCCAAAGATCTCAGTGCCATTAGTAAACAAAACGTCACCGTTGATAGACGTTGATGACGTGAATGATGCTGAGTCAGCGTGATAAATATGCATTTCCGAATTTCTGGGTCTACCCATTACATATTCCTTCGCGCAATCTCAACCGTTCTCTGCGAATTTTAGAACCCGCTCTTTCATAGACGAGTGCGTTAGTAGAGTTCGAAATATTGGTAATCGTCGTAGATGCGAGAGAGCATGTCAAATGAAGAGACGAGTTTATTCTGACATCCATATTCCATAACCCGCTCGTTCATAGACGAGTGCGGGCGTGGGAACGGAAAGGGCGTGCCTCTCTGCTCGAGACTGCGCATTTGCTCTCGAAAAGTCTTGAAAAGCCCTGGTCTCTTCATTCCCTACACTCCCACAACGGTCACAACGAATCACGAGTCTGCTGAAATTCAGATAATTACAATAGTCTGAGCGGTTTTGCGTGGGAAATTGTTCCAGATATTCAAATTGCATTCCTTTCATATTTTCTCAACTCACACTTTTTACTTCTAAGAAGTCCCAGTATATTACAGCCGGGTGCGCCCAGAACTCAATGAGATGTGCATGCAATTATTCTTGGTCTCTGCTTATGACGTTTCTTCCATCTCAATTCTGTCGCCAACTACACATTGAGGCTATCAAGATGAATCCAGAATAGCGAGAGTAAATGCGGAATGAAGATACGGATTCTTCACTTTTTGACAGCTACTACACTTTCCAATAATCCCCAAGATGTTGTTAGCTTTTCGTCAACGTCTACGCACTTTCTAGACTGGCCCGACCCAAATATCACAGACTTTTGGTTTCTGATATTGTTGCTTTCTGATGCTTGGAATAGTAGCAGAAAGCATGCGAGCGTTATTGAGTGATGTCTTTTTGCGAGTCTTCGCTTTTCCATGCCCGTTAATTAGTCTGCTAATGAGGGACTAGTCATTGTATACATGCGTATGTTACTGACATCCACATATGAACGGCATAAAAGGAGCGTAGACTAATGCCCAGAGACGAATGGGATGAACAATCCGTCTCATCACTCCTCGAACTCTTTTTCCCAGTCAGATGGATGAGGGAGCACGCGGAATGATGAGAGGTGTTGCTCATCCCTTCTACTCGTATCGTTTCCAGCACCACTCTTTTGGCCCCTTGTCTTTCAAAGGCAATGAGGAGGAGTCCCCATAGTTTTTATTCGAACTATCTTTGATGGCCTTGCGATTCTTTTTCTATTATTTTTCACTGTTCCCCTGTTGCAATTTCCCCAGTGATCGAGGACTAGTCATGTCTCAGTTTTTGTTCGTTTTTTTTCTATTGGTGTCCTATTATAATTTCCCCTGTGACCTCGTTTTTCCAGCCTCTGCGAGATTTTATCATCACAAAAATAGTGAAAAATAATTCAGAACAATGACGACCGTCGCTTTCCGCAAGGCGGAACACATCCATTTCGGTATTTTTAAAAAAAAATTTTTAGTTAATAATAAATATATAATTCAGGTATAGCAATGTGTTTGAACGTTCTTGCACTGACGCTGATATTCACCAAATCGAGGTAAATTACCGTCATGTTTAGCTCTCGAATTACCGTTTCCTATAGGTCGCAAGTTCTGTAACAGCACCATTTTCACCACTTTGGCGCGCTATTTCTCGTTTCCAACAGTCTTACGAGAGAGCTGGTCGGGAATCCAGATACCGAACCTGCAACAACTGTATTCTGAAAGATTAAAGTTGACGTGTATTGCATTGAAGGAAGGAGATCAATCAATATCGCAAACTGCTCGTCATCTTCCTCATTTCGGGCATATTCTTCGCTGTTCTCCATCTCATTCTGTCGCCGGTATATTTTTTATTTATTTTTATTTAAGGGATGATGACAAATCAGATCTGACCTCTCCTCATATTCACTGTTCTTTCATCTGTCTGATCGGCCAAAAATAGAGTAGAAGCGCTTGCCGATTTGTCAAAAAATAGTAATCATGTTTTTAGTTATTTGCGACGGACTATTCTATTTCTTCGCAGTAGATGATTCATAATATTTTTGATGAGATTGCGTCTCCCACGAGTGAAATGAGAGATGATTGGTGTTTTACCGCTAAAATGATCAAAGACGAATCATTGCATGATGCGGGATCTATAAGAATAAATCACTTTTTTTTATATATCAGACACTTTGAAAGACAATTTTTTTGCAGACCTGTATCATGCGCGAGAACGCGTTCATCACTTACGGTAGTGGATGGATAACCGATATGCGATTCATCGCTGTCTACTACGGAGTGGCTTCCATGAGCTTTCTCATCCTGGCCATGCACTTTATCTACCGAGCCGTCGTGCTGTCGAGGTGGGAAAATGGTCACAATGATTTGTCTGATGGGAAATGGTCGTAAACCGGCATTCTAAAACACAAAGCAAACTACGATTCCAATGACAATCAAAAAATGATTTTTGTTTCAGTAAATCCTACGCAATTGTCGAGATCAGCAACCGACGAATTGTGGAAATCATCGTAATCCTCATAATCGAACTGATTATCTGGACTATTCTCTGCGCAGTGTTTCTCTGCTACAGGACCGAGTAAGACAATTTATATTATTTTCTTCTTCAATTGCCCTTATTGAATCATTTTAGATACGCCCCAACCGTCGCTCGACTAACCGCAGATTTGGATGGTTTTCCCACAAAACTCCATGATGGAAGACTGTTGATGTTTCTGGGGACGGTCAGAATATTTTTAAATAATTGTTTTGTAAAATGAGATTTCAGGTCGATGGCAGGCTGAATCTGCCTCCGTTCCTCGCCATTGTCAGCATGATTTTGCTGTGCGGCGTTTCGCTAACGATGATCATTTGGAGCTCCGTTAGGTGCGTTATTTTCGAATTTAGATGGTCTCAAATGGCACATGATGAATCTGATGAGAAAGCACCTGGAATGAAAAGATGGTTTGTTCATTATTACGGGTAAACTCTTAAGCAAACGTGAAATGCCACTTGACATTCACTAATGCGAATCCTGTTCACGATGTCAAGAGGCTAACATGATGTTGCGTCCAGAAATCAAAGTAGAAACACAAATACTTCCGATCATGTTCAGGTTTTCAAGTGCCTCTTGAGTGATCATACCCAGAAAACCTGACCATACTAGATATACAAAGAATGAGCCAATCCATTTTGAAATAATCACTAAGGAAAAGAGTCGCTGACGTCAGTATCCATCAGGACACAAATGCCGCCTTGATTAACGGGCCAACCCTATCGTGTAGTAGATATTGAAATTGAGATTATTAATATAAAAATTACTTTTTTTAGAATAGTAACTGTGCTCAATGATGAACAACACAGAAGCAGCACATGGAGGAAGTATAATTACCAGTTGTTCGTCGCGCTTTATCTCCAGGTCAGTTTCATCTTGTGAAAAATGGCTGCAAATGAAGAAGATTCACGATTTAAAGAAGGAGAGGCACGAACCGAGTTGATATGCAAAGTGAAGTGGCGCACTCTTCTCATTTTGCATGCTCTCTAGCTCGTTGCCTGCGCTTCAGGGTCACTAGGCAATCAGCCAATCGAGTATATCTCGGTTCAAACGAAAATTGAAAATATGGGATTTTCGAAAGTGTTATGGGGTGCTCATGCCACATCAGCTGACATCGATAACTCAGTTAGTCAGATATTCGTGCCACCCCTTCTTCGAGTCTCTTAAAATGGCCAAATTCAATTTCAAAAGTAAAAAAAATCTGAATAGGTTTCACACTGCTCTCATATTTTTTAACACAATCGTGTAATCAATTATTATTCGATGGTCAGTTATTTCCACAATTTTTTTTCCAGTTTCTCGGCCCCCTAATCCTGCTCTACCTCCCATGCATCACCGTCCTCCTCCTGCCTTTCGTGCCCGGTCACGGCATCGATTGGCCGCCCTGGCTGCTGTCGCTGTTCTACTCAATCTATCCGATTGGCAAGTTTTTTTACCTAAAAAATTTTCTTTCTTAATTTTTCGGCCCATTAGAATAGGATCTCAAACCGATCATGGCAATAATGATGTGTCCTTGTGTATGCCGCAAAGTAAAGGATCCTAGACAGGGATGCATCCGCGCTCTTCATTGAAAAAATCGCACTCATTTCGGGGCCGGCTGACAGCCGCGGAAATAATAACCGACAAAAATTATGTCTAGAATAAAAAAAAGATGTCTAAAAAATATTCAGTCGACCCCCTGGTCATGATCATCTTCATTCGCGATTATCGTCGTGGGCTGTACAATCTCCTTCGGAAAGCGGTCTTCTTGCGATCGTTGGATGACAGCACAACTGTTGTTACGGGAAACTCGAAACACGAGGAGAGGAACAGCAACAAATAGGGACTTTACATTGATGTTCAACCGTTATCTTGTTTCTTTCTTGTGATTATGACTTGTGATAAACTGCCTTTTTATTATCTCCAATGCTACAAGCAATACAGTCTCAAATAGTGTAAATGAAAGATAACGTTGAATCGAATATTTGTGAGTTATTTGTGAAATATTGCATGCTTTTGCATAGTTTCCTGATCAATTATTATCCTAGATATCATTATTGAAACCAGGAAAACATGATTAGCAAGATCCACGTTGTATTTACGCAAATCCGCAATACGATACTGTAGATCCCGTGCGTAATTCTGTTCATGATCATGTGATTTTGGTAATTAGAATAATAATTAGCGGCAGGTACGGTATCCTGATGCGTGTGTTTGCTAGTGTTGCCTCGGTGCGCAGTAGAGCTTGTAATATGCGCTGCAGTCTCTTCATTTCACACACTTCTTCCCACTCGAGTAGTAAAAGAGCGTGAGGAATGACGAGACTATGGATCATGAGCAGGGTTGTCAGAGCGAAGAATCCGTCTCTTCATTTCATCCACACTCTCGTCTCTCTGACCGGTGAGACAGAGCGTGAAATGAAGAGCCCATTTCTTGCCAAGCCATTCCTACACGGTATAAGAGGCAGACGCGGAGCTTATTCCCATTCCCAATCCTACGCGCTATGACGGTAACTGCGTACCGCTCAGCGGAGCATGTGTGCTTCGGTAATTATTATTTTATTAATATTTAAATTTAATATTATGGTTTTTCAGGCATTTCAATGTGCCTGATCCTCCTAGCACTATACCTCATCGCCACCAAATCCCGAACGGCCATTGGCCAATATCGCAAATTGCTCGCAATCTTTCTCGTATCGGGCATGTTCTTCGCTATTCTACACATTGTGCTCGAACCGGTTGAACCATTGTTCACAATAATTTTACAATTTTTAAAGTTAAGACGGCCATTATCCGAGGGAATCTGTTCCTGACATACGGTACCGGACTGATAACCGACATGCGATTCATTGCTGTATACTATGGAGTTGTTTCCTTGAGTTTCATCATTCTTGCCAGTCAATTTCTGTATAGAGCCGTGGTCTTGTCGAGGTGAATCGCACACAAGAAATTAATTTTTGAAGCACTTTTGTTTCAGTAAATCCAATTCACTGGTCGAAATCAGCACCAAAAACATCTTTCAACTCTTGGCCATTCTCATTGTCGAATTGATTATCTGGATTCTGCTTTGTATGATGTATTGCTATAGGGAAGAGTAAGTCCAAGAGACATTGTCTGAATCTCTCAATCCCCCATGCTCTCTCGCTTCGCTCATCGACGAGAGAGTATTGCGAAATGAGAGAAAGAGAGAGTCAGACAACTATCGACTCTATTCGAAATTCCATAATCATTACAGATACGCTCCATCAATTGCACTGTTAACACAAGATTTGGATGATTTTCCAAAAACGGATCTCGATGGAAGGCTCATGGTGTTTGTTGGGATTGTAAGCATTTTTTGAAATTATTTTTTAAAGATGTTGGGAATATTTCAGGTTGATAATCAGCTCAATCTCTTCATGTTCGTCATAATAATCAGCATGATCAGCCTCTGTGGCGTATCGCTTGCGGCGATAATCTGGAGCTCAGTCAGGTAGACTTCGATTCAAAAAACAAATAATTGAAAATTTCAGAATAATTAGCGTTCTCAGCAAAACTCAGAATAAGAGCAGCTCTTGGCGAAAGCACAACATCCAGTTGTTCATAGCGCTGTATCTACAGGTATGCTACATGAGGATGAGTTACTTATCACAGTCTCGTCAAACTTCTATTAGAACAATCACGCGTGTCAAAAAATGAAACGAGAAAAATATGAGGCTGGTTGGCGTATTTTTTGATTGGCGAAATTTGGATATGTTTCACTACTGCATTATCCTCCATGAAGCTCCCTAAGATCAATCGTTCTGCGTATTCCTTTGGAAAATAACAATAATCTCAGTTTCTCGGCCCTCTGATCCTCCTCTACATTCCCTGCATGTCCTATCTACTACTTCCCTTCATCCCCGGTCAAAGCATCTCCTCGCCTCCCTGGCTTCTATCACTGTTCTACTCGATTTACCCTATCGGTTCGAGTTTTGATGAAACCAAAATATTATTATTATACAAAAATAATAATGTATTCAGTCGACCCACTCGTAATGATTATCTTCATTCGCGATTATCGTCGCGGGCTGTACAATCTGCTGAGAAAGGCGATATTCCTTCGTCCACTCGACGATTCCACTATTGTCCTTTCTGGCGGGAATAATTCGAGACACGGCGATCACTAAGAGAATTTTGAATGAAGGATTCCTGAAACACTCACCATTATCCAAGACTTCTAATAAATACAATGAAATGTCTGATGCACAAAATACGATCTTTGAATAAAGACTGTAACATGTCCAGTAATCATCCACAAAATTATTCGGTTGATCGCATTCACCTATATCTATCCATGCGTGATCATATATCATGCACAACAGCATACAGGCAGAATATCATGCAAAATAATGACTATGTATTACAATATCTGATCTCTGAGTTGCTTGGAATTGCATATGACAAGGACAATTGCAGCAAATGCTTTATATACAGTTTGTGTTCTTTCTTCATTCACGAGGCCGTGTCAGGGTCCGCCAACTCTGCAATGGAGCAATCAGTTAGTAATGGTAAATTCTAGCAGACGAGACGGCACTACTTCAGAAGATCAGTATGACCAATATGGGATTTTCATTTCCCTACCCCTGTTCACGATGAGCTGTTACGAGCACACTGAGCACTAAGCCCACAAAAAAAGTGTGCTCACTGAGGAGAAAACTACCAGTATTTCAAACCCTACCTTAGTACATGATGTGCTGTCGGGTGGTCTCGGCGTTGGAAAATTCCGGGATCGGGTCGGGCTTGGCGTTCACCAGCTCTGGGTTCGCCTTAATTAATTAGTTAAGTTAATTAAGCTAATTAAGCTAATTAATAAAACAATAATCAACCAAAACCTCATGAGAGTAGTCGAGCAGGCGGCCCTCGCACTTGCGACACTCGAACGCCATCGATTCCCTGGATTCATTAACATTTTATTCGTTGACATTTTTATTTCTCTTGATAATCAAAGTCGATAAAACGTATTCATTTCCTGTTCAATTTTCTCATTTCTAACGGAAAATTTTTTACCGGCTAAATTTGTCTAAATAAAAATAATTTTAAAAAGTGAAAAGATAAACTTACCAAGTCGCTCCCTTCTCCCCGCCGGGCATCCTCTCCATCGCCTTGCTCTCGAGCAGCAGACACGTGTGCCGCACGTCGGAGCTGCAAAGGGAGTTGATCTTTGGTCGTTGATCTTTGATCCTTGAACGATTTCTTGATGTTGCATTGTCTCAACCTTTCAGTATTTCTAGGCAACTAAACAATAATACAGAGCGTAACTTGAACTTCACATAATAGCGTTCGCCAGAAGTTGTTAGCTCTATTGCATTTAGGATAGCATCCACTTTTATTCAAGCTCCGCTCACTTTCACATTTTTCTTCTAACTCACAGATGGTATCCGTACTGGTCGCATCGCACAGTGCGCGTGCCCCACTCCAGCCCGCAGTCCTCGCAGTGCTTGCGGCAGAAGGCGTTGTGGCAGCGGTAGCACCTTGAACCTCGTCATGTTTGGTTCGATGATCAGCCAGTGAAAACATGCTGTTAGTGAAATAGCGCGCGCAAGTTTTGCGGGTGCACGCGTTGTGGCCTTGATTTCGCATAGCGAATTGCCGAATCCGTTTTGGTCAAAAGATCAAGGATCAAGGGCACTTCTTTACTTTAGTGCCCAAAGGTAAATATCTATTTTAATCCTCGCTCATTCGATAGCTAGCTGCATCATTTTTCACTATCCACAAGTAAAAGCGCGGCGTTTGGGCACTAAAGTAAAGAAGTGCCGGATCAAGACGCGATTATTGAGTTTTTTCAACGGTAGCACCAACCAGTTCGCTGTCCAGGACTCCTTGCACGGCACCTGAACAGTATTCAATTACGCTAATATTTTTTGAAAAAAACGAAAAAGGGGCGGGGCTTCTTTTCGAAAATCCAAAAAAGGGGCGGGAAAAGGGAAAAAAAGACCTGGATCGTCGTGTGCTCGAAGGGCAGCCGGCTGAGCGTCGCCTCCGGGTACGGCAGCGGGATGATGTTCCTGAGATGAGGAGGTGAGCTTTGATCTTTCATCTTTGATCTTTGGTCTTTGGTCACTACTGCAGACCTGCGAGTCACTAGCAGAAACTGCTCTAACTACTAAGCCTGAAAGCCAGACGTAGACACACTCGATTATGGCAGAACGATTTTTCGGAAACCAGAGCATCCCCTGATCTTTGCCTCACAACCTGCAGCAATTTATGAGGAAAAATTAGCTATTTGTGCTGATTTCTTTAAGCTGTAATCGGTGCTTGCTGGGAACCATGATTGATCTTTGATCTTTAATATCTATAAAACGATAGTACAAATGAAAAATCTCACATGATCGGCCGCTTGCCCTGCGCATCGCAGGGACGGAGGAGGAGGTGAAGGAGGGAGAGAAGGAGGATACGACCGACCATGAGGACGGAGAGGGGAGGAAATGGGGGAGAAGTGTGAGATGAGGCGACGAAAGGAAGGCGACACGAGTTCGACCCCGCCCGCCCTCAGATCCACCCAAAACCAAGGGGGTTAAGAAATGTTGGGAGTGGTGAAAGCCACAGCAAATAAATCCCCTACCACGTGCACACAACACGGGCGGTAAAGCCTCGCAACCAGCCACTGGTCGTCCCGGGATAGGCTCAAGTTGCTAATCGGCGTTGGGGTGGCTAGCCCGCCCTTAGCGAGGATAATGCCAAAATCACCTCAATCACCTTTGAAATTGAGTACTTTGAATGCAAATTGATTTATTTTCAATTATATTTTTTTCATTTTTTTGGACATGCTGAGTTTCACACTTCCAATAAACGAAACTTTTTGACTTGTGATCAATTATATTGGGGAAAATGGAATAAAAAAACTAATGCAACATTTGCCTCGATATTGCGCTTCCTCGCTCATTCTGTCCAATCCTGTCGCCGTGCCTGATCAGTCGTGAGCAACACTGTGAATGGACCCGGAGGACAAGGACTGATTAACATCATTCAAAGTTGAAATATGTTTCACTATTCGTATAAGCGAAACATTCCATGTTGTGAATAGTAGTGTGGTAGTGAATGGTGTGCAAGAATAAGAGAACAGCATTTTTCTCGATATTCCGTTCCGTTAGTCGTCGTGCTTGTTCGGGCGCGAACCAGCCTGAATGGACCCGGAAACTGATTGAATTTATTGGATATAAAAATTAAAATTGTACGAATTGCGTTTCGCCTTTTCAATAAATGAAGCATTGTGTGGTGTGATTAGTAAATGAAGACAGATTATGGAAAAAATATTAAAAAAAAAAATTATGCAGCAATGATCGTGATATATCGTTTCCCCGTTGATACTTCTCAATCCTGTCGTCGTGCCTGGTCAGGCGTGAAACAATCTATGAATGGACCCGGGGACAAGGCCTGATAAAAAGAGATGCCTGTCGGGGCGTCGGTCCGGTCCATCCTTTCAATTCCTCCCATAGAATTATATTCTCGCCTCTCCATTTCGTGTGCTCTCTCGAAGATCAGACAGAGTGATAGAGTGTGGAAAATTAAGAGAGACAGATCATTGCTCCTTCCATATGGTTCCTTTCACCCAGGACAAAGCCACAACACAGATTTCTACGCTGTTCATTCTCTCTTCCTTTGCTGCACCCGTACACTCCAAAGGAGTCAGTGATGCTATCGACTCTTGTGACTTCATGCGCCCTCGTGTTTCTACTGGACGCAGCGCCGATCGGCGAGTTTGCTGATGATGACGGTGATTCTTCAGTACTATAATGTCAGAGTGTCTGTTTGTCCGTCCGTCCGTATGTATGTATGAATGTAACTACATACGTCGGCGTGACGTGAAGCGCCCGCAGAAGACTATCACAATCCGGCGACACCTAGCCAGCGAGCGAGCTAGTTTTATGCAACTTATTCAACTCTAATTCTTCAGTTATTGTCTCACAGCACTCGACTTGAGTCGTAGTCGCGAATCTGCCGGATAAATTTGCAATTTCTTGACGTTTGAAAGTGATCTTTGATCTCTAACCTCCCCCACCCTTTAAAGACTTCTCCTTCTACGGTAAGGGCATAGACTTCACAGACTACGTCGATCATCAACCGTCCAGTGCCAATGCAAAGGAGAGCCTCTTCGAGATTCATCCGAACGGTCAACGTGAGTACTGCATTAATTTGGAGAAAAAACAATGTGTTCGTTTTCCATACTATCGGTTTGAGAAATGACTCAACAAAAGAAAAACTATCTTGTAATGTGGCTTTATATGAGATTCAAGCGAAGAGCTTTTAGTCCTGAGGTCCTCGTTGCAATAATGAATTTTAAAAAATAAAAATATTTTGAGTCGAACCACCACACATTCGTGAGCACCGCGAACACGTAGCTGCTGTGGAGGAGAAGAGGAGGCAGTTGAGGGAGAGACACCATGGGGCGGACTTCCTGTTCCTTGCTCCGATTACGAGTGGTAGGGCGAACTGCTTAACTATACTCTGAAAATTTAAAACGAAACAGTAGAAGGAAGTGAAGAAAATGTACAAATATTTAATATTCTTAGCTCCAACATCGGGAAAGTGTGATAATTGAGCGAATATTCACTTCCTAAAATTTCACAATGTGTATTTTTCAGGAGGCATTCATAGCCCCTCGCACGTCCTCGTTCCTTCATCGCCCGTTATTCAACAACTACAAGACAAGTAAGACATCTAGCAAACGATCAATCGGCTTCCATACATTGCCCACCATCACAAGGCCTTCAAAGTGCTCACTGTATCAGTGTGTCTCCTAGTCGATTACAAGTTCAATTTCAGGACCTGGCAGCGTGCCAACTCGCACAACCCATGGTTCCGTATCGCGTGGCCTCAAGGCGCACATGGAGGCAAGGAACCGACGCGACTGGGGTACGGTAGACGATCGATTTCCTATCAATTCACATAGTACCCCAAGTGTTGCGCAAACAAGTTCTTGGCTATCCAATAGAAAATTGACTCGAATACCGTTTCTGATTGAAAATTGATTTAATCGATACATAGATACAGTATCCCTAGCACAGAGCCCAGCCACATCAATGGTAATCATCGATAACTACGCTATAATCAATCAATACCTACCGTACTCAGATACGACTACAAGAAGGGCGGCTACTCGTGGGGCGGATACGGTACTTTTGGGGCGATCGATATTTGGGAAGAGCAGGAGGACAGTGAGGAGGAGGTGAGTACGGTAATCGGTTATCGTGAAATGATATTTTTTGAAAGAGCTAAAAAAATTTTGCAAATATTTCAGTTCTGATTGATGCGTTCTATATAACACTTTCACAAATGTAGTATTATGTATAAATTAATGCAAGTTAAATAATTATAGTAAATATTCATTCAGAAGGATGACGAGGACGACCCATTCGAGAGTCAGGGAGCTCAAAGATCAAAGATCATCGATCACTCGCCTTCTTCTATCGTTCCCCCTCTCCTTCCGATACTTGACCATGAGAGCAAGGTTTCGTGGTAGTGATTCCGGTATTGATGCAAGTTTGTGATAACCTCCCGAAAAAACATTTTGAAACACATTGGGCGACGTTTGTGATTGATAATTAGCCGTATTCGAACTGTTAATCTCTTATTTATCGAATACAATTTGTACAACTTGCATGATTTTAATGGGGATGATGATTCATTGGCATTTGATTTGTGGAAACTGGCATCGTAAAATATGAACCTGCTAAAGTTTTTGACCTGCTCAATTGTATTTTTTGCTTGTAGCAAGCCAAGTATGCTGTGCATTTTGTACAAAAACTAATTTGTGATTATCCATTAGGCATCATCCGCAGGTATATCGTCTCTGAGCTCCTCTCCGATTGCGTTTCTCTTCATTCGATTGAACTCTCTATTGAGCACTGTGACTCTCCACATGTTGAGTGCGTTGAAGAACGCGGTCACGGCGCCAAGCACTGCAATTATTTAGAGATTAGAGTTCGAAATACGGGTCGCCGTCTCTTTATTTTACGTACTATCTCACCGGTTAGAGAGGCGAGAGAGTGTGTGAAATGAAGAGACGATTACCCATATTTCGAACTCTATTAGAGATCATCGACGTGAGAACGAACTCTATCGCCGTACTTCGAATGAGCATTTTTTAATATTTCTACTGAGTGGTTTTATTTTGCATGTACCCATGGTAAAATACGTGCAAAAGACTATAAACCATTCCCTGCGTGTAACTCACCAATGCCGCCAGAATGAATGCAGTGCCAGGCGGCTGCAAAGAAGTATCCAATAAGAGCGATCTGACCGAGAATCTGAAGAAAAAAC
>OU461584.1:193000-195500 GCA_911812115.1 Pristionchus exspectatus
GTTTTTTTTTGCCCCTTCGGGCTTTCAAAAATTGCATACGCCACCCATATTTCAGGGGCCGTAGCGGGCAATTGGGAAAAGTTTTCAACCAGCAATAAACGCATCTCGGCTAAGCCTCATTGATCACGTTATCGCCTCTGCGCAAAGCTGACGATCATAGCCATAGGGCTGATCTTGAGGGAGAATTGCAACTTGAACATGCCGAGTTAGTAAAAAAAATAAGGTTAGTGGTAGTGCCCTCTGGCTGTTTTTATTAATTATGTGAATTCTGCAATGGCAATCCATCGTCAATCAACGTTCACATAGACTGATAAGCCAGTTTATAGTGAAAACTAGCCAGCTACGCTGGCTAGGTGTCGCCGGGTCCGACCCAGTTGGCATCGTCGCTGTCGGAAGGCTCGTGAGGCCGAGAGCAATCCGAAAAAAGATGGGATGGGGCCACTTCGTGGCCCCATCCCATCTTTTTTCGGCTTGCTCTCGGCCCCACGAGCCTTCCGACAGCGACTCGCAGACTCGCTTCGCTCGTAGGAGCGTGTGTCGCCGGGTTGTGATAGTCTTCTGCGAGTGCTTCGCGCACGCCGAGTTGTGTATTTAAAACATTGGCCAATGCATGAAAGTATAGAGTGTTCAAAGTCGCGGACCCAGTTGGCATCGTTCCTCGCGAAACGCTAGTGGGGCCTCGGGCGATCCGAAAAAAAAAAGACGGGAGTGCTTCGCGTCGCCGGGTTATGTATTTAGGACATCGGTCAACACATTTTAAAATGAAAAATTAATTTATTTTTTGGAATAGGATTCCACAAATTCCAATCATGTGTCGATTAGGAGGATCATATTGTTGAGGGGATTGGTCATCGTCGTGTAGCCACCATTGCCCATCCGATTCTTCTCTTGTGTATGTCACATAATGCCCGCTCGACCAGTGAGCTCCTGCTTGTCCTATATGTTGAAGTACACCGACAACTTGCCATCTCTCGCCTACAATTCTCAAATAGCCAGCTACGCTCGCTTCGCTCGCTCGCTGGCTAGGTGTCGCCGGGTCTGACCCAGTCGGCATCGTCCCTCGCGAAAGGCTCGTGGGGCCTTTTGGCGATCCGAAAAAAGAAGAGATGGGGCTCCGCCCCATGCCATCTTTTTGTCGGATCGCCCTCGGCCCCACGAGCCTTCCACCAGGGACTCGCAGGGAAGTGCGTCGCCGGGTTATGATAGTCGTCTGCGAGTGCTTCGCCGGGTTATGTATTTAAAACATTGATATAGAATAGTATAGAATATTCACAGTCGCGGACCGAGTTGGCATCGTCCCTCTCGAAAGGCTCGTGGGGCCTCGGGCGATCCGAAAAAAGATGGGATGGGGCTCCGCCCCATCCCATCTTTTTGTCGGATCGCCCTCGGCCCCACGAGCCTTCCACCAGGGACTCGCAGGGAAGTGCGTCGCCGGGTTATGATAGTCGTCTGCGAGTGCTTCGCTTTGCCGGGTTATGTATTTAAAACATTGATATAGAATAGTACAGAATATTCTGAAAAACAAAAAAAAATATCAATGAAAACATCATTCTGAAAAACACGCGAAAAACGAGTTATTGCCTAAGGATTACGTCATATTTCGTAAGGATGATGAAATTCATTCCAAATTTAGTGGCGCTACACTTACCGGTTCGTATGAGCCTATGCACTTCTCGATTGGTCGATTTTGGGCTGAGTTAAGCGCGAAAAATGAGTTATTGCATAGGGATTACGTAATATTTCGTAAGGATGATGAAATTCATTCAAAATTTAGTGGCGCTACACTTACCGGTTCGTATGAGCCTATGCACTTCTCGATTGATCGATTTTGGGCTGAGTTAAGCGCGAAAAATGAGTTATTGCCTAGGGATTACGTCATATTTCGTAAGGATGATGAAATTCATTCAAAATTTAGTGGCGCTACACTTACCGGTTCGATTGAGCCTAAGCACGTCTCGATTGGTCGAGTTTGCGCTGAGTTGCGCCAGTTATTGCCTAAGGATTGCGTCATATTACGCAATGATGACGAAATTTGCGTGAAAAGTGAAAGTCCACTTCATGACGAGTCGTTTGGAATGTTGCATGCCTGATTCGGTTGAGTTCCCAGCGAAAAAGGCGCGAAAAACGGTGTAGAAGTGAATTTCGTCATATTACGTAATGATGATGAAATTTTTTTTGCAAAAAGTTTGCCTGTCCATGAGGAGTCCAATGGTACCGGAGATAGACGTGTACGATCAGTTTGAGCCGAGTTATGGGCAAAAAACGAAAGCGTGACACACGTTACAGACAGACAGACAGACAGACAGACAGACACTAAGATATGTGACTTATCAAGGAATGAAGCAATGCAAAAATATATTCTGCACTTCAACTCACCTTTTTGATCATAACTCTGTTCAAAATCGTCCTAATAATTTCTAACCGGTGTAGACCGACTCGCACGTGCAAGGCGCATCCGCCAGTGCTCTTAAATCACACGAAATTTTTATTTTTAAGCCAT
>OU461584.1:198000-205500 GCA_911812115.1 Pristionchus exspectatus
AACGTTATTTTCGGCCCACAAGACACGGCTCGGAGGTTGAAATTTCAAAGTGCGCCTAAGCTCGCCAAATTTTGCAGGCAGCTGTCCCATGGTCTCAGGATGTCCCAAAAAAATTTTTGTGCAAAAATCTCCACGGAGCGCCAAATGGCAGGTACCCCAAGGGGGTCACTTTAACCACGCGCACTATTTTCCAACACCTCGTCGGCATTGACCTAAGCTCACCAATTCTGGCCGTTAAGCTTTTGGGCCTATTCTAAGGTTCACTTCTTCGAATTGGGAGCTTAGGCGCATTCTGCGTCGAGTTATGGATCTTCAACATTTGCACTATGTCAGTGAGAGCGGGCGGGGTAAACCGTGGGAGGAGGGGGAGGTGAGAGAAGATAGTGCGCTCCGTGGTCTCGTCGCTCAAGTGTCTTGTGGTGTAGGGGTTGTGGTCCGGGCTCTACTTCCATCCCTTGGTTGTTCGGATCCTATCATAGCGGATGTCTTTTGCCTAATTTTGAATACGTTTTGTAAGCATCATACTTTTATCGGAATTGTGCTTTTTGTAATTTCGTTGTTGCCTTGTAATTTTTGTGTTTAATTAACTTGTTTATTTCAATATTGCTTTCATATAAATTTATTGTGAGATAATGGGTTGAAAAAAGTATATCGATCTATTCGTACTTCTCGAAAATTAGGACTCTCATATCTAAACATTTGTTCGGTAGTTGTCTAGCAGGTTCATTGTATTTTTGGTCATCGACAATAGACCAATTAGTGGGAGTTTTCCACCAGAAGAGATAATGTCCACTCGAGCGTTCGCCTGCTCCTCCTGATTTGTACTGTACAGCACCTCGCATACGGTATCGAGTGCCTGTAAGTATGTAGATTAGTCATGTAATGATGGGAAAGATTACGAACCGAAAATTCGCATATCTTTGGCGTTTATTCCACTCAGAGGAATTTGGTTATGAGTGCGTACAAGCTGCCCTTGTTCATTGCGGGTTATCGACTCTCCCTCTAGTGCGATCACTAGGTAAAATATATTATTTTAATTTGAATTAATCTATCAGGACTCACTCGATGAACAATTATCTCGATTTATTGAGTGTTATCCATTGCATTAACCATCCTGTGGGAGCATTTGAGTCACCGAAAGACTGCGAGATAGCTCGATTCTTCAGATTCTTCGATTCTTGCTCGATTGTGCCTGGTGCGTCACCCGTGAATCCGAGTTTCAGCTGTAAATTGTATTATATCTTTGTTTTATCTTTCTATCTTACCATGCAACTGGAGAGGTCGTGGGAATTCCATGCAATTAGCTGGTCGCATCTACCACAGGGAAGTTTCATTGTGATTCGCACCCGGAAGTCGTTCTAGAAATATTATTTTATTAGAGTTTTACATTCGTTTTGTACCTGTATCAATGATCCGTCTTCCCTACCGATTTCGAGGTTGTTGATTGAGTTGTTGTTGATTGATTGATTTGGTTGTTGAGGTTAGTTGATGATCTCCTGTACCATTTTAATACAATCATGCTGTCGCTTGTCATCGAATAACGAGTCTCTCACAGAGGATGGACGTTTTCCATTGGCATACGATTGTCGACTCTTCTCTCTGTGTAGGCCTCTAGCATCATTTGGACGATGCGATTGCTATCAGAAACCGAGGCGAGATCATCCATTAATGATTGTAGACAGAAGAATGAGTTCACAGCCGCAATCGCGAAACAGTCGGAACCACGATTCAGGAATCGATAGCCTTGCTGAAATCAAATTATCTGTATTATCTAATCTTAAATTTTTAATTATTTACTTTGTGACCGTTCTGCATTATGCAACTGGGCTCAACTGCAGCAGGTAGTTCTAGTCGGCGTGGTGCGATCTATAAATATAATTTCAGTTTTTGTACTGAACAGTAAATATACCTTCGAGTTTATAACACGAATCCGCTTCGATTTTTCCGATGATGAATTAGCACTGGTCACGTCGGATTAGTCGTTTGCAGATCGAGTGTTTATGCTTCTCAGACTGATTCTTGTTCTTTTTGCTCTGTCGCTGACTCGTGTGGCATCGATTGAAGGTCGTTTCACTCGCTTATCTTCCTCAGAATCGTCCATTTCTACTTGTCTCGGTCTTCGACGGGAAATAGTCGGAGTTTCGCGAATTTCAGTCGATTGCTCTTCAATTTGAGGGGCTAGAGCTCGGGGAGATTTCTTGTTCAGGGGATCGACTTCCTGAGCTCTCTTCTTCCCTGGGAAGGGAACATCGAACAATGGGAGTCCGATGGATGCACGGAGGGAGTTGTACTTGCAAAGGGAGTTCAATTCACACCAAACTTTGTTTTCACTGAAGTCCATCAGATGCAATCCCTTCATGCTCGTGACTCTTGAAAATGTCACAAAGGCCATTCCAGGAGCGAAGAAGGTTCGAGTAGAGATCAGCACATATTGTGGCGTCAATCCTTGACATATATGAACTGTTGCAGCTAAGGCAGAAACGTGGGGAATTGTGTTCGAGAAATCATATCGTCGAGTTCGAACTTCTGACTTCTTCTGCAGCCGAAAATAAAAAATGCAACCTGCTAGACAACTTACGAATAAATGTTTAGGAATGAGAGTCCTAATTTTCGAAAAGTACGAATAGATTAGTAGATGCAATAGAGAATTATTCCACAATCAAAGACGAAAATTTCCTGTAAATAATAATGAAATAAACAAGTTGATTCTAAAAAAAAGCGTCCACACGTCACAATGTAACGATTAAGAAAAATTGTGTATCGATAGGGAAAACAATAAAAAAAAGACAAATGTGCACGTCCGATTACAGCCAAATGCTTACAAAAAGTAAGCAACAATGTTGCAAAAGTTTTGGATCCGGAATGGATCAGAACCAAATGAAATTAACGGTCTGGCCTACATCAAATACAAACTCAAATTGTTCCTAGAAAACAAATTGAATGATACATATTTTATGCTGCGCATCAATAAAAGTAACGGAATCCACTTTCCTGCGGAAAGTGAGACGCTGGGTTTCTGCAGAAACTCTAAACTGTGGTTGATTTGGGTCCCCCTTTTCGCATGTTGTGCTGATTTCAATAAAAGCAGACGAATCTGGAATGTTTGAATCAATGAAAGTATCGGAATGTAGGGAATCGGTTTCAACAAAATTCAGTGAATCAAGAAGTCAATGAAAGAAGCGGAATCTCGAAACGAATAATGGTAAACTCAATAAAAGTAGAGGAATGTTATTTTCAAAGCGACCCAAATTTATGCCTGGGGTTTCGAGGTACCTTGTAATGATTTTTGTATTTGGCATTTAACATGGCGCGTTCGTGGGTCCCTTGCAGCACTCCATTCTTTATTTAGACTCGTTCGTCTCTCCACTCCTCCTCCCTCATTTCTGCTATTTCTGCAGCCTGTTCATTCCTTGTACATTCTAAACATGATATGAACGAATCACTTATTCTAATTATTTTTGTAAATGAAATTTAAATGAAGAATTGAAAGGATGTACATCTCCTCTTGAGATATTTCTTAGAATGTTATCAATGAGGGCAACGAGCTTTGTTCATTTTTCGTACTTTTTTGTTGCTCTGCTTTTTGCGCATCCGAGAAACCCCAGGCATAAATTTGGGTCGCTTTGAAAATAACATTCCTCTACTTTTATTGAGTTTACCATTATTCGTTTCGAGATTCCGCTTCTTTCATTGACTTCTTGATTCACTGAATTTTGTTGAAACCGATTCCCTACATTCCGATACTTTCATTGATTCAAACATTCCAGATTCGTCTGCTTTTATTGAAATCAGCACAACATGCGAAAAGGGGGACCCAAATCAACCACAGTTTAGAGTTTCTGCAGAAACCCAGCGTCTCACTTTCCGCAGGAAAGTGGATTGCATACGCCACCCATATTTCAGGGGCCGTAGCGGGCAATTGGGAAAAGTTTTCAACCAGCAATAAACGCATCTCGGCTAAGCCTCATTGATCACGTTATCGCCTCTGCGCAAAGCTGACGATCATAGCCATAGGGCTGATCTTGAGGGAGAATTGCAACTTGAACATGCCGAGTTAGTAAAAAAAAAAGGTTAGTGGTAGTGCCCTCTGGCTGTTTTTATTAATTATGTGAATTCTGCAATGGCAATCCATCGTCAATCAACGTTCACATAGACTGATAAGCCAGTTTATAGTGAAAATGAAGCAAAGCAAAAATATATTCTGCACTTCAACTCACCTTTTTGATCATAACTCTGTTCAAAATCGTCCTAATAATTTCTAACCGGTGTAGACCGACTCGCACGTGCAAGGCGCATCCGCCAGTGCTCTTAAATCACACGAAATTTTTATTTTTAAGCCATTTTGAGCCGATATACGGTCAAGTATTCATTCAAATGAACAGTTACATTTTTAGTGAACGCTCTATCTGTTTTGCGAGTGAACTAACGGCCAGTGGGCACTACCATGCACCCTGTGTATTTTCGACGTATCCGACTATCAGCGTTGGTTTAATTACCTTTGTTTGAGGTATGCATTCGATCTGGCTCATGGAAACATGTGGCCTTTCACCCACAATTTTGGAACGGCGCTGCCAAGGCGGCGCCAACATATTCGATGCTGAATAAATGCGACAATGTATATATTTTTTTGCATTTACTTGGGCGCATAAATATATTCATATGTATTATGCGAGATGACGTATGTGTAAAAAAATAATATTTTTTTTTGTATTTTGGAGTATCACGTATTGCAAAAGCCTTTCAAAAATACATCCAGATAATTCAAAACAATAATGAGTGGTATTCAGTGGCAGGTAATTTATTCAGTGGTAGGTAAAAGGGCAAAAAATTTGGAACGCTTCACGAATTTGCGTGTCATCCTTGCGCAGGGGCCATGCTAATCTTCTCTGTATTGTTCCAATTTTAGTATATGTTCATTTGGAATGAACGAGATGGATGGAATGAGAGGAACTTATATAGGGACGGCGAAAGGCGCGCGCTTGTTGCGCCGGGTTAGAAAAATATTTTTTTAAAGATGTTGTCAAAAGTAATTATTTCGTCCGATGTTCACGATAACGTTTCTTTCAAATTCGAAATAATATTTATTCATTGTCAGTTATTATTGTTTGTACGATTTACATTATCGAATTATGTCGGTTGCAAGGGGAAACAAAATGATTTACGTATACATAGGTGATGTGAACTGATGAATGAAAAATAATATATCGCCTCCTGATGATCTGTAAAAATAAATACTATTTTTCTCTGTACACAGGAAAGCTGTTTTGACAATAACATATTTTCTAATGCATTGTTTTTTTCTGTTTTTTTTTGCCCCTTCGGGCTTTCAAAAATTGCATACGCCACCCATATTTCAGGGGCCGTAGCGGGCAATTGGGAAAAGTTTTCAACCAGCAATAAACGCATCTCGGCTAAGCCTCATTGATCACGTTATCGCCTCTGCGCAAAGCTGACGATCATAGCCATAGGGCTGATCTTGAGGGAGAATTGCAACTTGAACATGCCGAGTTAGTAAAAAAAATAAGGTTAGTGGTAGTGCCCTCTGGCTGTTTTTATTAATTATGTGAATTCTGCAATGGCAATCCATCGTCAATCAACGTTCACATAGACTGATAAGCCAGTTTATAGTGAAAACTAGCCAGCTACGCTGGCTAGGTGTCGCCGGGTCCGACCCAGTTGGCATCGTCGCTGTCGGAAGGCTCGTGAGGCCGAGAGCAATCCGAAAAAAGATGGGATGGGGCCACTTCGTGGCCCCATCCCATCTTTTTTCGGCTTGCTCTCGGCCCCACGAGCCTTCCGACAGCGACTCGCAGACTCGCTTCGCTCGTAGGAGCGTGTGTCGCCGGGTTGTGATAGTCTTCTGCGAGTGCTTCGCGCACGCCGAGTTGTGTATTTAAAACATTGGCCAATGCATGAAAGTATAGAGTGTTCAAAGTCGCGGACCCAGTTGGCATCGTTCCTCGCGAAACGCTAGTGGGGCCTCGGGCGATCCGAAAAAAAAAAGACGGGAGTGCTTCGCGTCGCCGGGTTATGTATTTAGGACATCGGTCAACACATTTTAAAATGAAAAATTAATTTATTTTTTGGAATAGGATTCCACAAATTCCAATCATGTGTCGATTAGGAGGATCATATTGTTGAGGGGATTGGTCATCGTCGTGTAGCCACCATTGCCCATCCGATTCTTCTCTTGTGTATGTCACATAATGCCCGCTCGACCAGTGAGCTCCTGCTTGTCCTATATGTTGAAGTACACCGACAACTTGCCATCTCTCGCCTACAATTCTCAAATAGCCAGCTACGCTCGCTTCGCTCGCTCGCTGGCTAGGTGTCGCCGGGTCTGACCCAGTCGGCATCGTCCCTCGCGAAAGGCTCGTGGGGCCTTTTGGCGATCCGAAAAAAGAAGAGATGGGGCTCCGCCCCATGCCATCTTTTTGTCGGATCGCCCTCGGCCCCACGAGCCTTCCACCAGGGACTCGCAGGGAAGTGCGTCGCCGGGTTATGATAGTCGTCTGCGAGTGCTTCGCCGGGTTATGTATTTAAAACATTGATATAGAATAGTATAGAATATTCACAGTCGCGGACCGAGTTGGCATCGTCCCTCTCGAAAGGCTCGTGGGGCCTCGGGCGATCCGAAAAAAGATGGGATGGGGCTCCGCCCCATCCCATCTTTTTGTCGGATCGCCCTCGGCCCCACGAGCCTTCCACCAGGGACTCGCAGGGAAGTGCGTCGCCGGGTTATGATAGTCGTCTGCGAGTGCTTCGCTTTGCCGGGTTATGTATTTAAAACATTGATATAGAATAGTACAGAATATTCTGAAAAACAAAAAAAAATATCAATGAAAACATCATTCTGAAAAACACGCGAAAAACGAGTTATTGCCTAAGGATTACGTCATATTTCGTAAGGATGATGAAATTCATTCCAAATTTAGTGGCGCTACACTTACCGGTTCGTATGAGCCTATGCACTTCTCGATTGGTCGATTTTGGGCTGAGTTAAGCGCGAAAAATGAGTTATTGCATAGGGATTACGTAATATTTCGTAAGGATGATGAAATTCATTCAAAATTTAGTGGCGCTACACTTACCGGTTCGTATGAGCCTATGCACTTCTCGATTGATCGATTTTGGGCTGAGTTAAGCGCGAAAAATGAGTTATTGCCTAGGGATTACGTCATATTTCGTAAGGATGATGAAATTCATTCAAAATTTAGTGGCGCTACACTTACCGGTTCGATTGAGCCTAAGCACGTCTCGATTGGTCGAGTTTGCGCTGAGTTGCGCCAGTTATTGCCTAAGGATTGCGTCATATTACGTAATGATGACGAAATTTGCGTGAAAAGTGAAAGTCCACTTCATGACGAGTCGTTTGGAATGTTGCATGCCTGATTCGGTTGAGTTCCCAGCGAAAAAGGCGCGAAAAACGGTGTAGAAGTGAATTTCGTCATATTACGTAATGATGATGAAATTTTTTTTGCAAAAAGTTTGCCTGTCCAT
>OU461584.1:225500-233000 GCA_911812115.1 Pristionchus exspectatus
GTGCTTCGCGCACGCCGAGTTGTGTATTTAAAACATTGGCCAATGCATGAAAGTATAGAGTGTTCAAAGTCGCGGACCCAGTTGGCATCGTTCCTCGCGAAACGCTAGTGGGGCCTCGGGCGATCCGAAAAAAAAAAAGACGGGAGTGCTTCGCGTCGCCGGGTTATGTATTTAGGACATCGGTCAACACATTTTAAAATGAAAAATTAATTTATTTTTTGGAATAGGATTCCACAAATTCCAATCATGTGTCGATTAGGAGGATCATATTGTTGAGGGGATTGGTCATCGTCGTGTAGCCACCATTGCCCATCCGATTCTTCTCTTGTGTATGTCACATAATGCCCGCTCGACCAGTGAGCTCCTGCTTGTCCTATATGTTGAAGTACACCGACAACTTGCCATCTCTCGCCTACAATTCTCAAATAGCCAGCTACGCTCGCTTCGCTCGCTCGCTGGCTAGGTGTCGCCGGGTCTGACCCAGTCGGCATCGTCCCTCGCGAAAGGCTCGTGGGGCCTTTTGGCGATCCGAAAAAAGAAGAGATGGGGCTCCGCCCCATGCCATCTTTTTGTCGGATCGCCCTCGGCCCCACGAGCCTTCCACCAGGGACTCGCAGGGAAGTGCGTCGCCGGGTTATGATAGTCGTCTGCGAGTGCTTCGCCGGGTTATGTATTTAAAACATTGATATAGAATAGTATAGAATATTCACAGTCGCGGACCGAGTTGGCATCGTCCCTCTCGAAAGGCTCGTGGGGCCTCGGGCGATCCGAAAAAAGATGGGATGGGGCTCCGCCCCATCCCATCTTTTTGTCGGATCGCCCTCGGCCCCACGAGCCTTCCACCAGGGACTCGCAGGGAAGTGCGTCGCCGGGTTATGATAGTCGTCTGCGAGTGCTTCGCTTTGCCGGGTTATGTATTTAAAACATTGATATAGAATAGTACAGAATATTCTGAAAAACAAAAAAAATATCAATGAAAACATCATTCTGAAAAACACGCGAAAAACGAGTTATTGCCTAAGGATTACGTCATATTTCGTAAGGATGATGAAATTCATTCCAAATTTAGTGGCGCTACACTTACCGGTTCGTATGAGCCTATGCACTTCTCGATTGGTCGATTTTGGGCTGAGTTAAGCGCGAAAAATGAGTTATTGCATAGGGATTACGTAATATTTCGTAAGGATGATGAAATTCATTCAAAATTTAGTGGCGCTACACTTACCGGTTCGTATGAGCCTATGCACTTCTCGATTGATCGATTTTGGGCTGAGTTAAGCGCGAAAAATGAGTTATTGCCTAGGGATTACGTCATATTTCGTAAGGATGATGAAATTCATTCAAAATTTAGTGGCGCTACACTTACCGGTTCGATTGAGCCTAAGCACGTCTCGATTGGTCGAGTTTGCGCTGAGTTGCGCCAGTTATTGCCTAAGGATTGCGTCATATTACGCAATGATGACGAAATTTGCGTGAAAAGTGAAAGTCCACTTCATGACGAGTCGTTTGGAATGTTGCATGCCTGATTCGGTTGAGTTCCCAGCGAAAAAGGCGCGAAAAACGGTGTAGAAGTGAATTTCGTCATATTACGTAATGATGATGAAATTTTTTTTGCAAAAAGTTTGCCTGTCCATGAGGAGTCCAATGGTACCGGAGATAGACGTGTACGATCAGTTTGAGCCGAGTTATGGGCAAAAAACGAAAGCGTGACACACGTTACAGACAGACAGACAGACAGACAGACAGACACTAAGATATGTGACTTATCAAGGAATGAAGCAATGCAAAAATATATTCTGCACTTCAACTCACCTTTTTGATCATAACTCTGTTCAAAATCGTCCTAATAATTTCTAACCGGTGTAGACCGACTCGCACGTGCAAGGCGCATCCGCCAGTGCTCTTAAATCACACGAAATTTTTATTTTTAAGCCATTTTGAGCCGATATACGGTCAAGTATTCATTCAAATGAACAGTTACATTTTTAGTGAACGATCTATCTGTTTTGCGAGTGAACTAACGGCCAGTGGGCACTACCATGCACCCTGTGTATTTTCGACGTATCCGACTATCAGCGTTGGTTTAATTACCTTTGTTTGAGGTATGCATTCGATCTGGCTCATGGAAACATGTGGCCTTTCACCCACAATTTTGGAACGGCGCTGCCAAGGCGGCGCCAACATATTCGATGCTGAATAAATGCGACAATGTATATATTTTTTTGCATTTACTTGGGCGCATAAATATATTCATATGTATTATGCGAGATGACGTATGTGTAAAAAAATAATATTTTTTTTGTATTTTGGAGTATCACGTATTGCAAAAGCCTTTCAAAAATACATCCAGATAATTCAAAACAATAATGAGTGGTATTCAGTGGCAGGTAATTTATTCAGTGGTAGGTAAAAGGGCAAAAAATTTGGAACGCTTCACGAATTTGCGTGTCATCCTTGCGCAGGGGCCATGCTAATCTTCTCTGTATTGTTCCAATTTTAGTATATGTTCATTTGGAATGAACGAGATGGATGGAATGAGAGGAACTTATATAGGGACGGCGAAAGGCGCGCGCTTGTTGCGCCGGGTTAGAAAAATATTTTTTTAAAGATGTTGTCAAAAGTAATTATTTCGTCCGATGTTCACGATAACGTTGCTTTCAAATTCGAAATAATATTTATTCATTGTCAGTTATTATTGTTTGTACGATTTACATTATCGAATTATGTCGGTTGCAAGGGGAAACAAAATGATTTACGTATACATAGGTGATGTGAACTGATGAATGAAAAATAATATATCGCCTCCTGATGATCTGTAAAAATAAATACTATTTTTCTCTGTACACAGGAAAGCTGTTTTGACAATAACATATTTTCTAATGCATTGTTTTTTTCTGTTTTTTTTTGCCCCTTCGGGCTTTCAAAAATTGCATACGCCACCCATATTTCAGGGGCCGTAGCGGGCAATTGGGAAAAGTTTTCAACCAGCAATAAACGCATCTCGGCTAAGCCTCATTGATCACGTTATCGCCTCTGCGCAAAGCTGACGATCATAGCCATAGGGCTGATCTTGAGGGAGAATTGCAACTTGAACATGCCGAGTTAGTAAAAAAAATAAGGTTAGTGGTAGTGCCCTCTGGCTGTTTTTATTAATTATGTGAATTCTGCAATGGCAATCCATCGTCAATCAACGTTCACATAGACTGATAAGCCAGTTTATAGTGAAAATGAAGCAATGCAAAAATATATTCTGCACTTCAACTCACCTTTTTGATCATAACTCTGTTCAAAATCGTCCTAATAATTTCTAACCGGTGTAGACCGACTCGCACGTGCAAGGCGCATCCGCCAGTGCTCTTAAATCACACGAAATTTTTATTTTTAAGCCATTTTGAGCCGATATACGGTCAAGTATTCATTCAAATGAACAGTTACATTTTTAGTGAACGATCTATCTGTTTTGCGAGTGAACTAACGGCCAGTGGGCACTACCATGCACCCTGTGTATTTTCGACGTATCCGACTATCAGCGTTGGTTTAATTACCTTTGTTTGAGGTATGCATTCGATCTGGCTCATGGAAACATGTGGCCTTTCACCCACAATTTTGGAACGGCGCTGCCAAGGCGGCGCCAACATATTCGATGCTGAATAAATGCGACAATGTATATATTTTTTTGCATTTACTTGGGCGCATAAATATATTCATATGTATTATGCGAGATGACGTATGTGTAAAAAAATAATATTTTTTTTTGTATTTTGGAGTATCACGTATTGCAAAAGCCTTTCAAAAATACATCCAGATAATTCAAAACAATAATGAGTGGTATTCAGTGGCAGGTAATTTATTCAGTGGTAGGTAAAAGGGCAAAAAATTTGGAACGCTTCACGAATTTGCGTGTCATCCTTGCGCAGGGGCCATGCTAATCTTCTCTGTATTGTTCCAATTTTAGTATATGTTCATTTGGAATGAACGAGATGGATGGAATGAGAGGAACTTATATAGGGACGGCGAAAGGCGCGCGCTTGTTGCGCCGGGTTAGAAAAATATTTTTTTAAAGATGTTGTCAAAAGTAATTATTTCGTCCGATGTTCACGATAACGTTTCTTTCAAATTCGAAATAATATTTATTCATTGTCAGTTATTATTGTTTGTACGATTTACATTATCGAATTATGTCGGTTGCAAGGGGAAACAAAATGATTTACGTATACATAGGTGATGTGAACTGATGAATGAAAAATAATATATCGCCTCCTGATGATCTGTAAAAATAAATACTATTTTTCTCTGTACACAGGAAAGCTGTTTTGACAATAACATATTTTCTAATGCATTGTTTTTTTCTGTTTTTTTTTGCCCCTTCGGGCTTTCAAAAATTGGCAGTGGCGCGAAGCGCCACTGCTATTTGGGTCCCATGTCGAAATTCCCCAACGTTATTTTCGGCCCACAAGACACGGCTCGGAGGTTGAAATTTCAAAGTGCGCCTAAGCTCGCCAAATTTTGCAGGCAGCTGTCCCATGGTCTCAGGATGTCCCAAAAAAATTTTTGTGCAAAAATCTCCACGGAGCGCCAAATGGCAGGTACCCCAAGGGGGTCACTTTAACCACGCGCACTATTTTCCAACACCTCGTCGGCATTGACCTAAGCTCACCAATTCTGGCCGTTAAGCTTTTGGGCCTATTCTAAGGTTCACTTCTTCGAATTGGGAGCTTAGGCGCATTCTGCGTCGAGTTATGGATCTTCAACATTTGCACTATGTCAGTGAGAGCGGGCGGGGTAAACCGTGGGAGGAGGGGGAGGTGAGAGAAGATAGTGCGCTCCGTGGTCTCGTCTCTCAAGTGTCTTGTGGTGTAGGGGTTGTGGTCCGGGCTCTACTTCCATCCCTTGGTTGTTCGGATCCTATCATAGCGGATGTCTTTTGCCTAATTTTGAATACGTTTTGTAAGCATCATACTTTTATCGGAATTGTGCTTTTTGTAATTTCGTTGTTGCCTTGTAATTTTTGTGTTTAATTAACTTGTTTATTTCAATATTGCTTTCATATAAATTTATTGTGAGATAATGGGTTGAAAAAAGTATATCGATCTATTCGTACTTCTCGAAAATTAGGACTCTCATATCTAAACATTTGTTCGGTAGTTGTCTAGCAGGTTCATTGTATTTTTGGTCATCGACAATAGACCAATTAGTGGGAGTTTTCCACCAGAAGAGATAATGTCCACTCGAGCGTTCGCCTGCTCCTCCTGATTTGTACTGTACAGCACCTCGCATACGGTATCGAGTGCCTGTAAGTATGTAGATTAGTCATGTAATGATGGGAAAGATTACGAACCGAAAATTCGCATATCTTTGGCGTTTATTCCACTCAGAGGAATTTGGTTATGAGTGCGTACAAGCTGCCCTTGTTCATTGCGGGTTATCGACTCTCCCTCTAGTGCGATCACTAGGTAAAATATATTATTTTAATTTGAATTAATCTATCAGGACTCACTCGATGAACAATTATCTCGATTTATTGAGTGTTATCCATTGCATTAACCATCCTGTGGGAGCATTTGAGTCACCGAAAGACTGCGAGATAGCTCGATTCTTCAGATTCTTCGATTCTTGCTCGATTGTGCCTGGTGCGTCACCCGTGAATCCGAGTTTCAGCTGTAAATTGTATTATATCTTTGTTTTATCTTTCTATCTTACCATGCAACTGGAGAGGTCGTGGGAATTCCATGCAATTAGCTGGTCGCATCTACCACAGGGAAGTTTCATTGTGATTCGCACCCGGAAGTCGTTCTAGAAATATTATTTTATTAGAGTTTTACATTCGTTTTGTACCTGTATCAATGATCCGTCTTCCCTACCGATTTCGAGGTTGTTGATTGAGTTGTTGTTGATTGATTGATTTGGTTGTTGAGGTTAGTTGATGATCTCCTGTACCATTTTAATACAATCATGCTGTCGCTTGTCATCGAATAACGAGTCTCTCACAGAGGATGGACGTTTTCCATTGGCATACGATTGTCGACTCTTCTCTCTGTGTAGGCCTCTAGCATCATTTGGACGATGCGATTGCTATCAGAAACCGAGGCGAGATCATCCATTAATGATTGTAGACAGAAGAATGAGTTCACAGCCGCAATCGCGAAACAGTCGGAACCACGATTCAGGAATCGATAGCCTTGCTGAAATCAAATTATCTGTATTATCTAATCTTAAATTTTTAATTATTTACTTTGTGACCGTTCTGCATTATGCAACTGGGCTCAACTGCAGCAGGTAGTTCTAGTCGGCGTGGTGCGATCTATAAATATAATTTCAGTTTTTGTACTGAACAGTAAATATACCTTCGAGTTTATAACACGAATCCGCTTCGATTTTTCCGATGATGAATTAGCACTGGTCACGTCGGATTAGTCGTTTGCAGATCGAGTGTTTATGCTTCTCAGACTGATTCTTGTTCTTTTTGCTCTGTCGCTGACTCGTGTGGCATCGATTGAAGGTCGTTTCACTCGCTTATCTTCCTCAGAATCGTCCATTTCTACTTGTCTCGGTCTTCGACGGGAAATAGTCGGAGTTTCGCGAATTTCAGTCGATTGCTCTTCAATTTGAGGGGCTAGAGCTCGGGGAGATTTCTTGTTCAGGGGATCGACTTCCTGAGCTCTCTTCTTCCCTGGGAAGGGAACATCGAACAATGGGAGTCCGATGGATGCACGGAGGGAGTTGTACTTGCAAAGGGAGTTCAATTCACACCAAACTTTGTTTTCACTGAAGTCCATCAGATGCAATCCCTTCATGCTCGTGACTCTTGAAAATGTCACAAAGGCCATTCCAGGAGCGAAGAAGGTTCGAGTAGAGATCAGCACATATTGTGGCGTCAATCCTTGACATATATGAACTGTTGCAGCTAAGGCAGAAACGTGGGGAATTGTGTTCGAGAAATCATATCGTCGAGTTCGAACTTCTGACTTCTTCTGCAGCCGAAAATAAAAAATGCAACCTGCTAGACAACTTACGAATAAATGTTTAGGAATGAGAGTCCTAATTTTCGAAAAGTACGAATAGATTAGTAGATGCAATAGAGAATTATTCCACAATCAAAGACGAAAATTTCCTGTAAATAATAATGAAATAAACAAGTTGATTCTAAAAAAAGCGTCCACACGTCACAATGTAACGATTAAGAAAAATTGTGTATCGATAGGGAAAACAATAAAAAAAAGACAAATGTGCACGTCCGATTACAGCCAAATGCTTACAAAAAGTAAGCAACAATGTTGCAAAAGTTTTGGATCCGGAATGGATCAGAACCAAATGAAATTAACGGTCTGGCCTACATCAAATACAAACTCAAATTGTTCCTAGAAAACAAATTGAATGATACATATTTTATGCTGCGCATCAATAAAAGTAACGGAATCCACTTTCCTGCGGAAAGTGAGACGCTGGGTTTCTGCAGAAACTCTAAACTGTGGTTGATTTGGGTCCCCCTTTTCGCATGTT
>OU461584.1:238000-240500 GCA_911812115.1 Pristionchus exspectatus
GATTTACGTATACATAGGTGATGTGAACTGATGAATGAAAAATAATATATCGCCTCCTGATGATCTGTAAAAATAAATACTATTTTTCTCTGTACACAGGAAAGCTGTTTTGACAATAACATATTTTCTAATGCATTGTTTTTTTCTGTTTTTTTTTGCCCCTTCGGGCTTTCAAAAATTGCATACGCCACCCATATTTCAGGGGCCGTAGCGGGCAATTGGGAAAAGTTTTCAACCAGCAATAAACGCATCTCGGCTAAGCCTCATTGATCACGTTATCGCCTCTGCGCAAAGCTGACGATCATAGCCATAGGGCTGATCTTGAGGGAGAATTGCAACTTGAACATGCCGAGTTAGTAAAAAAAATAAGGTTAGTGGTAGTGCCCTCTGGCTGTTTTTATTAATTATGTGAATTCTGCAATGGCAATCCATCGTCAATCAACGTTCACATAGACTGATAAGCCAGTTTATAGTGAAAACTAGCCAGCTACGCTGGCTAGGTGTCGCCGGGTCCGACCCAGTTGGCATCGTCGCTGTCGGAAGGCTCGTGAGGCCGAGAGCAATCCGAAAAAAGATGGG
This sequence comes from Pristionchus exspectatus, assembly GCA_911812115.1. Taxonomy (NCBI): domain Eukaryota; kingdom Metazoa; phylum Nematoda; class Chromadorea; order Rhabditida; family Neodiplogasteridae; genus Pristionchus; species Pristionchus exspectatus. The sequence continues at coordinate 238,580 of OU461584.1, forward strand.
ATGGGGCCACTTCGTGGCCCCATCCCATCTTTTTTCGGCTTGCTCTCGGCCCCACGAGCCTTCCGACAGCGACTCGCAGACTCGCTTCGCTCGTAGGAGCGTGTGTCGCCGGGTTGTGATAGTCTTCTGCGAGTGCTTCGCGCACGCCGAGTTGTGTATTTAAAACATTGGCCAATGCATGAAAGTATAGAGTGTTCAAAGTCGCGGACCCAGTTGGCATCGTTCCTCGCGAAACGCTAGTGGGGCCTCGGGCGATCCGAAAAAAAAAAAGACGGGAGTGCTTCGCGTCGCCGGGTTATGTATTTAGGACATCGGTCAACACATTTTAAAATGAAAAATTAATTTATTTTTTGGAATAGGATTCCACAAATTCCAATCATGTGTCGATTAGGAGGATCATATTGTTGAGGGGATTGGTCATCGTCGTGTAGCCACCATTGCCCATCCGATTCTTCTCTTGTGTATGTCACATAATGCCCGCTCGACCAGTGAGCTCCTGCTTGTCCTATATGTTGAAGTACACCGACAACTTGCCATCTCTCGCCTACAATTCTCAAATAGCCAGCTACGCTCGCTTCGCTCGCTCGCTGGCTAGGTGTCGCCGGGTCTGACCCAGTCGGCATCGTCCCTCGCGAAAGGCTCGTGGGGCCTTTTGGCGATCCGAAAAAAGAAGAGATGGGGCTCCGCCCCATGCCATCTTTTTGTCGGATCGCCCTCGGCCCCACGAGCCTTCCACCAGGGACTCGCAGGGAAGTGCGTCGCCGGGTTATGATAGTCGTCTGCGAGTGCTTCGCCGGGTTATGTATTTAAAACATTGATATAGAATAGTATAGAATATTCACAGTCGCGGACCGAGTTGGCATCGTCCCTCTCGAAAGGCTCGTGGGGCCTCGGGCGATCCGAAAAAAGATGGGATGGGGCTCCGCCCCATCCCATCTTTTTGTCGGATCGCCCTCGGCCCCACGAGCCTTCCACCAGGGACTCGCAGGGAAGTGCGTCGCCGGGTTATGATAGTCGTCTGCGAGTGCTTCGCTTTGCCGGGTTATGTATTTAAAACATTGATATAGAATAGTACAGAATATTCTGAAAAACAAAAAAAAATATCAATGAAAACATCATTCTGAAAAACACGCGAAAAACGAGTTATTGCCTAAGGATTACGTCATATTTCGTAAGGATGATGAAATTCATTCCAAATTTAGTGGCGCTACACTTACCGGTTCGTATGAGCCTATGCACTTCTCGATTGGTCGATTTTGGGCTGAGTTAAGCGCGAAAAATGAGTTATTGCATAGGGATTACGTAATATTTCGTAAGGATGATGAAATTCATTCAAAATTTAGTGGCGCTACACTTACCGGTTCGTATGAGCCTATGCACTTCTCGATTGATCGATTTTGGGCTGAGTTAAGCGCGAAAAATGAGTTATTGCCTAGGGATTACGTCATATTTCGTAAGGATGATGAAATTCATTCAAAATTTAGTGGCGCTACACTTACCGGTTCGATTGAGCCTAAGCACGTCTCGATTGGTCGAGTTTGCGCTGAGTTGCGCCAGTTATTGCCTAAGGATTGCGTCATATTACGTAATGATGACGAAATTTGCGTGAAAAGTGAAAGTCCACTTCATGACGAGTCGTTTGGAATGTTGCATGCCTGATTCGGTTGAGTTCCCAGCGAAAAAGGCGCGAAAAACGGTGTAGAAGTGAATTTCGTCATATTACGTAATGATGATGAAATTTTTTTTGCAAAAAGTTTGCCTGTCCATGAGGAGTCCAATGGTACCGGAGATAGACGTGTACGATCAGTTTGAGCCGAGTTATGGGCAAAAAACGAAAGCGTGACACACGTTACAGACAGACAGACAGACAGACAGACAGACACTAAGATATGTGACTTATCAAGGAATGAAGCAATGCAAA
>OU461584.1:248000-253000 GCA_911812115.1 Pristionchus exspectatus
ACTAACGGCCAGTGGGCACTACCATGCACCCTGTGTATTTTCGACGTATCCGACTATCAGCGTTGGTTTAATTACCTTTGTTTGAGGTATGCATTCGATCTGGCTCATGGAAACATGTGGCCTTTCACCCACAATTTTGGAACGGCGCTGCCGAGGCGGCGCCAACATATTCGATGCTGAATAAATGCGACAATGTATATATTTTTTTGCATTTACTTGGGCGCATAAATATATTCATATGTATTATGCGAGATGACGTATGTGTAAAAAAATAATATTTTTTTTTGTATTTTGGAGTATCACGTATTGCAAAAGCCTTTCAAAAATACATCCAGATAATTCAAAACAATAATGAGTGGTATTCAGTGGCAGGTAATTTATTCAGTGGTAGGTAAAAGGGCAAAAAATTTGGAACGCTTCACGAATTTGCGTGTCATCCTTGCGCAGGGGCCATGCTAATCTTCTCTGTATTGTTCCAATTTTAGTATATGTTCATTTGGAATGAACGAGATGGATGGAATGAGAGGAACTTATATAGGGACGGCGAAAGGCGCGCGCTTGTTGCGCCGGGTTAGAAAAATATTTTTTTAAAGATGTTGTCAAAAGTAATTATTTCGTCCGATGTTCACGATAACGTTTCTTTCAAATTCGAAATAATATTTATTCATTGTCAGTTATTATTGTTTGTACGATTTACATTATCGAATTATGTCGGTTGCAAGGGGAAACAAAATGATTTACGTATACATAGGTGATGTGAACTGATGAATGAAAAATAATATATCGCCTCCTGATGATCTGTAAAAATAAATACTATTTTTCTCTGTACACAGGAAAGCTGTTTTGACAATAACATATTTTCTAATGCATTGTTTTTTTCTGTTTTTTTTGCCCCTTCGGGCTTTCAAAAATTGCATACGCCACCCATATTTCAGGGGCCGTAGCGGGCAATTGGGAAAAGTTTTCAACCAGCAATAAACGCATCTCGGCTAAGCCTCATTGATCACGTTATCGCCTCTGCGCAAAGCTGACGATCATAGCCATAGGGCTGATCTTGAGGGAGAATTGCAACTTGAACATGCCGAGTTAGTAAAAAAAATAAGGTTAGTGGTAGTGCCCTCTGGCTGTTTTTATTAATTATGTGAATTCTGCAATGGCAATCCATCGTCAATCAACGTTCACATAGACTGATAAGCCAGTTTATAGTGAAAATGAAGCAATGCAAAAATATATTCTGCACTTCAACTCACCTTTTTGATCATAACTCTGTTCAAAATCGTCCTAATAATTTCTAACCGGTGTAGACCGACTCGCACGTGCAAGGCGCATCCGCCAGTGCTCTTAAATCACACGAAATTTTTATTTTTAAGCCATTTTGAGCCGATATACGGTCAAGTATTCATTCAAATGAACAGTTACATTTTTAGTGAACGATCTATCTGTTTCACTCTCCTCTCTTCCCTCGCTCACTCTCCTCTCTTCCCTCGCTCACTCTCCTCTCTTCCCTCGCTCACTCTCCTCTCTTCCCTCGCTCACTCTCCTCTCTTCCCTCGCTCACTCTCCTCTCTTCCCTCGCTCACTCTCCTCTCTTCCCTCGCTCACTCTCCTCTCTTCCCTCGCTCACTCTCCTCTCTTCCCTCGCTTGCGATAGGTGCTTCCCATCTTTCTCTTGCGCTATCCAATCGATACTTTTCTCACTTCCTATCTTTGTTTTGTTTCCCATTTCGCTTTTTATTGTCTCCTTGTATGATTATATGACTAAACGACCCGCTGATATGTCCCCGACCTCACTTCGGGACGAATTGGAATCGGATGCTGTTCCCGACGTGAATGCTCTGATCCAGGGTATAGGCAAATATCTTGGATCTCTCTCTGGGGGAGATAAGACCTCCCCTCTCGCTCTTCTACTTGGTACTTGTGCCAGTGTGTTGAGTGATCTCAAGTTGAGATCGACGTCGTCGATTGATGACGCTATTGAGAAAGAGAAACGAGAGCGATCAGTCGTGGTTCAGGGGCTCTCTGAGTCCAGTGCAATGAAGGCCAGTGAGAGAATGGCTGATGACCATGCCAGGGTCATCTCCATGCTTGATCTTGTTGACCTAGAGCACTCCCCCGCTGCCATATTCCGAATGGGTGAAAAGTCGGATACCCGCCCTAGACTGCTTAAAATTATGTTTCATAGTCGTTCCGCCCAGGCCATTTTCCTATCCAAGTCCCGTATTGTCACGAGCAAATTCCCTAATGTATTCGTTCGCCCCTCTCTGACCAAATCGGAGCGAGAAGCGGCTTTCCTTCTACGTGAGAAGAAGCGTCAACTCAAGTCGGAAGGAAAGGATGTTCTCATCTACGCGGGATACATCATCGAGAGAGGTCAATTGGAAGCGATGAAGAAGAAAGTTCGCTCTTCTCGCTCCCAATCTCGTCGTCGTCCTCCTTCTCGCAACCCCGTCTCATCATCCTCCTCTACTCGGCCGGCATCTTCCTCGACTTCTTCTCTCCTCCACTCCATTCCATCCCTTCTCGCTCCTCAGGCTAATGCCTCTGCCCCTGCTCCTTTTTAGCTCCGCCCGAGCAGACGACCCATTTCCTATCATGTCATTACTACAATATCCGATCTATCGTCAATAAGTTTGACTCCTTCCGTTCCTTCCTTACTGTCTCACAACCAGATATCATTTTCCTAACTGAGACTTGGTTATCCAATAAGATCCCTTCCTCCCTGATTGTCGGTTCATTACCGTATTCCGTCCTCCGTTTCGACCGTTCTTCCCGCGGTGGCGGCGTTTCTATCATCGTACGTGACTATTTGTCCTATTCTACCGTAACCCTTCCCTCGAGTGAACACGAGATTACATGTATCGATCTTTTCCACCACTCTGCTTACATCAGACTCTGTGTAGTCTATCGCCCCCCTACCTACTTTCTTTCCAAGTCTGAATCCCTTATCACTTGCTTATCTGATATACATGCCTCGTCCCCCCATCCCATTGTTATTATCGGTGATTTCAATTCTGATTCTCTCTGTAGCCACCCTACACCTATTGATAGGCTTTTCCTAGACTTCCTAATTTCCGTTGATCTATCTCACCTTCATATGTTTCCTACGCGCGGCAATAGATGTATCGATTGGGTCATAGGTAACGATCCCTCCCTGATTCCAACCATCTCTATCGTACCTCCCTTTCCCTCTTGTGATCACTCAGGTCTATCATTCTCCCTCTCTTCTCCCCAATCTCCTTCTTTACCATCCCAAATTCGCGACTTCACTCGTGTCGATTATTCTGAACTTTCCAATTACCTAGTTTCTATCGACTGGTTTTCCCTATTTTGTGACTGTCCTGATATTGACACTGTTTACTCCGCCTTCTCTTCTGCTATTCATTCTGCCATTGATCTCTTCGTTCCCTACCGTACCCCTCGTCCTCCTTCTCTATCTTACCCTCCTCACATTCGTCGGCTTATCAAACATCGTGATGCATTGTTCTCAAAAATTCACCTTCCTTCCGTTAGAATCCTGTTTGACCAATGTAGTAAGAAGCTCCTTTTTGAGATTGACAAATGGACCCGTTACTCCACCCGTAAAAAGCTCTCGCGTTTCAATGATTTGTACCGACACATTTCCTCTCTCACGAAACCTAAACTTTCCATTCCTGAACTAGTCTCACCTCAGAACTTACCTGTGTTTGATAGTATTTCTAAATCCAATCTTCTTGCCGCAGAATTTGCCTCTCACTTTACTCTTGATGACGGTTGTCTCCCTTCCCTTTCCTCCTCACGTGTTCCCCCTTCCCTCTCTCTATTCACTTTCTTTCCTCATGAAGTTTACAAGTCTCTCCGTAAATTGTCCCCATCCGGCTCTACTGGCCATGATGCTATTCCACAAATCATTTTCTCGAAATGTGCATACGCTCTGTCTACCCCACTTGCCGACATTTTCAACTTAAGTCTAATTTCTGGTACCGTACCCTCTGTTTGGAAACACTCCCTTATTACTCCTATCCCTAAACCTGGCAAAGACTCCAAACTTCCCTCTTCCTACAGACCCATTTCTATTATTTCTCCTGCTGCCAAAACTATGGAACGTCTCATTAAAGACCACCTCAACTCGCACCTTTCTCGTTTCAATGTTCTCCCTTCTAACCAGCACGGTTTCCGTTCTGGTGCTAGTGTAATTACCAATCTACTGACTTGTCAGAATGATTGGACCAGTGCCCATTCCAAAAAGCTTGTCACTGATGTTGTCTACATTGATTTCACTCGTGCATTCGATGTTGTTCCTTACCCCAAACTTCTTGCTCGTCTTTCACATTACGGTATTCACTCAAACTTGCTCTCTTGGCTAGAATCATTTCTGTCTGATCGCACTTTCTCTGTCCGACTGTCCGCTATTACTAGTCATCCTTACCCCATTTTATCAGGTGTTCCACAAGGTAGTGTACTAGGACCCATTCTTTTCTCGATTTATCTTGCTGACCTCTCACTTGCCTTATCTAAGTTTCATAACGTTTCCGTGCAATGCTACGCTGACGATGTAAAGTTATACGTATCCTACAATAAGTCTACCAAAGCTAGTATTACGAAAGAATTCCAATCTGCTCTCAATTGTCTCTTCGAATGGACCCAATGTAATCAACTGTCTCTCTCTGCTTCTAAATGTTCACATATCCGAATTGGCTCCAAACAAGTTTCCCCTCGGTACACCATCAACTCCATAGTTCTTCCCCTTGAGAATAATGTTCGTGACTTAGGTGTTCAAGTTCGCTCTGATCTTAAGAACTCTTCCTCTATCAAAATCCGTGCACAGAAAGCGACTTCTAAATTGTTTATCCTTCTCAAAGCTCTTCCGTTCAATTGTCCATCCATCCTAATTCGTAGTTACAAAGCCTATGTTCTCCCATTACTTGACTTTGCTTCTCCTTTTTGGAATCCCCACTACTCAAGTGATATTGCTACCCTTGAAAAAGTCCAACATACCTTCACTCGTCAACTCTTCTATCGTT
>OU461584.1:263000-265500 GCA_911812115.1 Pristionchus exspectatus
CGAAAGACTGCGAGATAGCTCGATTCTTCAGATTCTTCGATTCTTGCTCGATTGTGCCTGGTGCGTCACCCGTGAATCCGAGTTTCAGCTGTAAATTGTATTATATCTTTGTTTTATCTTTCTATCTTACCATGCAACTGGAGAGGTCGTGGGAATTCCATGCAATTAGCTGGTCGCATCTACCACAGGGAAGTTTCATTGTGATTCGCACCCGGAAGTCGTTCTAGAAATATTATTTTATTAGAGTTTTACATTCGTTTTGTACCTGTATCAATGATCCGTCTTCCCTACCGATTTCGAGGTTGTTGATTGAGTTGTTGTTGATTGATTGATTTGGTTGTTGAGGTTAGTTGATGATCTCCTGTACCATTTTAATACAATCATGCTGTCGCTTGTCATCGAATAACGAGTCTCTCACAGAGGATGGACGTTTTCCATTGGCATACGATTGTCGACTCTTCTCTCTGTGTAGGCCTCTAGCATCATTTGGACGATGCGATTGCTATCAGAAACCGAGGCGAGATCATCCATTAATGATTGTAGACAGAAGAATGAGTTCACAGCCGCAATCGCGAAACAGTCGGAACCACGATTCAGGAATCGATAGCCTTGCTGAAATCAAATTATCTGTATTATCTAATCTTAAATTTTTAATTATTTACTTTGTGACCGTTCTGCATTATGCAACTGGGCTCAACTGCAGCAGGTAGTTCTAGTCGGCGTGGTGCGATCTATAAATATAATTTCAGTTTTTGTACTGAACAGTAAATATACCTTCGAGTTTATAACACGAATCCGCTTCGATTTTTCCGATGATGAATTAGCACTGGTCACGTCGGATTAGTCGTTTGCAGATCGAGTGTTTATGCTTCTCAGACTGATTCTTGTTCTTTTTGCTCTGTCGCTGACTCGTGTGGCATCGATTGAAGGTCGTTTCACTCGCTTATCTTCCTCAGAATCGTCCATTTCTACTTGTCTCGGTCTTCGACGGGAAATAGTCGGAGTTTCGCGAATTTCAGTCGATTGCTCTTCAATTTGAGGGGCTAGAGCTCGGGGAGATTTCTTGTTCAGGGGATCGACTTCCTGAGCTCTCTTCTTCCCTGGGAAGGGAACATCGAACAATGGGAGTCCGATGGATGCACGGAGGGAGTTGTACTTGCAAAGGGAGTTCAATTCACACCAAACTTTGTTTTCACTGAAGTCCATCAGATGCAATCCCTTCATGCTCGTGACTCTTGAAAATGTCACAAAGGCCATTCCAGGAGCGAAGAAGGTTCGAGTAGAGATCAGCACATATTGTGGCGTCAATCCTTGACATATATGAACTGTTGCAGCTAAGGCAGAAACGTGGGGAATTGTGTTCGAGAAATCATATCGTCGAGTTCGAACTTCTGACTTCTTCTGCAGCCGAAAATAAAAAATGCAACCTGCTAGACAACTTACGAATAAATGTTTAGGAATGAGAGTCCTAATTTTCGAAAAGTACGAATAGATTAGTAGATGCAATAGAGAATTATTCCACAATCAAAGACGAAAATTTCCTGTAAATAATAATGAAATAAACAAGTTGATTCTAAAAAAAAGCGTCCACACGTCACAATGTAACGATTAAGAAAAATTGTGTATCGATAGGGAAAACAATAAAAAAAAGACAAATGTGCACGTCCGATTACAGCCAAATGCTTACAAAAAGTAAGCAACAATGTTGCAAAAGTTTTGGATCCGGAATGGATCAGAACCAAATGAAATTAACGGTCTGGCCTACATCAAATACAAACTCAAATTGTTCCTAGAAAACAAATTGAATGATACATATTTTATGCTGCGCATCAATAAAAGTAACGGAATCCACTTTCCTGCGGAAAGTGAGACGCTGGGTTTCTGCAGAAACTCTAAACTGTGGTTGATTTGGGTCCCCCTTTTCGCATGTTGTGCTGATTTCAATAAAAGCAGACGAATCTGGAATGTTTGAATCAATGAAAGTATCGGAATGTAGGGAATCGGTTTCAACAAAATTCAGTGAATCAAGAAGTCAATGAAAGAAGCGGAATCTCGAAACGAATAATGGTAAACTCAATAAAAGTAGAGGAATGTTATTTTCAAAGCGACCCAAATTTATGCCTGGGGTTTCGAGGTACCTTGTAATGATTTTTGTATTTGGCATTTAACATGGCGCGTTCGTGGGTCCCTTGCAGCACTCCATTCTTTATTTAGACTCGTTCGTCTCTCCACTCCTCCTCCCTCATTTCTGCTATTTCTGCAGCCTGTTCATTCCTTGTACATTCTAAACATGATATGAACGAATCACTTATTCTAATTATTTTTGTAAATGAAATTTAAATGAAGAATTGAAAGGATGTACATCTCCTCTTGAGATATTTCTTAGAATGTTATCAATGAGGGCAACGAGCTTTGTTCATTTTTCGTACTTTTTTGTTGCTCTGCTTTTTGCGCATCCGAGAAACCCCAGGCATAAATTTGGGTCGCTTTGAAAATAACA